>OX387185.1:16543597-16766165 GCA_947561395.2 Buxus sempervirens
ACCTAATTGTATACGTTTTGGAATACTCATTCGTATTCAACAACCGCAAGAGACAAAACCGAGAGAGCGACTGTGCGACTGAGGAGGAAGAGAGGACTCGTGTCTTGTGCTCTTCATCGTCCAGAGCATTGCTGGGTGATAGTGGTCGTCGTTGTTTAGAGAAGAGAAGGAGAAAAAAAGTAAACAAAAGTAGGTGACACCGTTTTCTGTTTGTTTTTGGATTTACGATCGATTAATCTCCAAAGCATGTTTTTATATGATATATTCATGTATTTAGTTTGATAACAATATTATATGTATGTTAAAATGATCTTGGATGTGAAAAATCACATTTTTACACTGTTTCTGAACGTTTTCGAGTGACCGCCGACCTGGACTGTGCTTGGAGATCCTCAGCGCTCTTAGGCACTAGTATAAGTTTTGAGACCGCCTGAGATCGCGAGACGATTTATCGTCGGCGATCAAAAATCAACTACCGCTTACCTTAGACCACCGGAGCGATCCTAGGCGCTCTGTGCAGAAAATGCAGAATTTCGTAATTTTAAAACCTGATTCAATTCCAAACTATTTTTAGTCAATTTTAATCATTAATTAAGATGTTTTAAGACTAAAAAAATTTATCAAATTCCCTGTTTTACAAAAAAATAAATTAGGGAGATATTTAGGACACTAGTTGCCAAACTTTGTATGAAACTATGAAATATAGTATTTGGAAAACTTGACTATTAATTGATTACTAGAACATCTCTAAATTACACTATAAACCAAATAATTACATAAAGAGAATTCAGATCATAAGTTCAACTCAGTTAACCCGAATATTGAAGTAAATGTCAGATTTAACCTTTATATGCCGCTAGGCACCAACCCTTATAGAATTATTAGACTTTAGGGATATTTGGAGTCTAGTGGGCATAGCTGGTTATGGATCCATAGTTGTGGCTAGATAGCTAAGGGATATTTCATTTGGGTTGAGTTTCTCCCTTGTGCGAGCGCGCTTCCTTTGCAAGTTGGTTTGTTTGGGAAGGTCCTATGTTTGGAGGGACACCCCGGTGAGCCGTTGGTGATTCCCTGTACATGTGAATAAGCGACCATCTCCATGTATTGATTCTGGTGCTGCATGCTGGTGGTACATGCCAACTCTGATGGGTACATGTGCAATAAGTCAGTGACTGCGGCTCTTGTCTAAGCTGCGCTGCATGGGACTTGAGTATCATTAGTAGCATTGCTCCTAAGACACACGGTGGTATAGCGATTGGTCGAGAGTCATCTCAAAAGGTTTATCTATCTTTGTGAGTCCTACAATGTGTAACGCCCCGGATTCAAGTTACGTAGAGAAAACTGTAACTTATCTCTGAAGGTTAATATATAACCCAGGATAGCAATATCAGAGTGAAGGAAAAACATGAATGAAACAATTACTGGATAATCAGAGTGCACTATAACCCAAACTCAACAATAAGACACCATAACCGAGACTACCTCACATGAACCAGGCATATACCCGCTGGTGCCGTCCTTACCAAAATCTGAAAACAAAACAAAACGGAAAAGAATGAGATACGAATATCCCAGTAAGCAGCACGTGCATGCTCAAGTACAGTTCATCAGTTCTAAAATATGATACAGTTGTAAATCATGCAACAATAGCGATAATACATCAATTCCGAATAATCCGAGTAATTCAACAGTAATTCAATCAATCCGTATAAAATACAGAAATAATCCAGTTCAACAAAACATATATGTAACATCAAATCAACAGTTGATAAGTCGCCGTAGGACTCATGAAATAAGACTGCCTTTAACTAGTGTAAGACCATGCTCACTATGCCACCTCCCGGCTTATGAGCGAAGCCGAGCTACACGGTCATCGACTTATTGCGGGAGAACCCATCCAGATACAGTAATGGGTTGGCATGTACTATCCTATCATAGCCGCAGCCAACCAGATACAGAGAAGGCCTCATCGAGATACACGATGGAAACGCGTGCGTGAACAAAGTGTTACGACTAGCAAAGAACAATCCTTCCCACTATCTAGCTCCTAACATGGATCCATATCGAGCTATGCCCACTAGACTCTAAAGCCAAAACCAACAGAGAAAACCAGTAAGCACAACCCATCTCAATCTCAATCACAATCATATCATCCCGAGCTACACGGGGCATCTCCGAGATACACGGAGGCAACAACATCCCGAGATACACGGGACATCTCCGAGGTACACAGAGGCAAAATAACCAGCATCTCATCAGAAACAATAAAACTATTCTCCAAGTATATGGGGAAAATCCGAATAATCCATTTAAACCAAATCACTTTATTTAAAACCCTTTTTCCATAATATAAAAAAAAAATCCTTTTATAATCTTAAGTTTAGTAAAACTATTGACTTTCGGTTAAACCGGTAACTTCGAGTGTAAAATATCAGAATTAATTCCTATTATTAATATAGATATGCTCAACTCATTTTAAACTGTAAGATGCAGGCTTTCCCCACAAGAATTATTTTCAGGTCACTTATTCTAGAAATGACCCTTAAATAATCCTACTAGAACATGAAATTCCATTGTTTGCACTCCTTATATTTCCACCTTTAAGCTAACTCCATTTTTCAATTATTCCTTAATATGATTCCCAAGCAACCTTAAATGTGTTTTTGAACCTAAAAGAGACAATCCTATAGTCCTTACTTTGTAGGTATAATGCTCCTAACTCACCTATACCACAACTGAAAAATACCATGCTTATAAAGTCAACCTCTCTTTAAACACCTAATTCAGTATCTCCTTATTCCTTCCAATCCCTGGTAATCATCAATAACTAAACCTTTAAGTATTTCCCAATTGAGTTTTTAAAATATAAAATTTATATGAGCTAGAAAAGTCTCCACACTCTAAGAAACCAGATTTATACAATTATACCTAATACCAAATTTTGATCCCATTAGCTTGGAAACCTTAAGTATGCTCCCAATTTTCAGTGTTTCCTATACCTCAAAAGTTCTTTAATAACTTCTAATCAAACTCTCTAAAGAATCCCAATAGAAGAATCTTAGAACCAATTAAAGAAATGCTGTAAATGTGTTGGGCAGATTTTGGCACTCTAAGAATAATCAAAAATTTACAAGGACTGATCTAAAATTTCTTATTCAAACTATTTCCAGCTTAATTCTAGTCCTCTAAATAGTGTTTCTGTACATGTTTGGATTTAATTGAGTTGCTCAAACAATTTACACAAAAATAGGCAACCATGCCAATCTTCGAACAAAGCTCAGCAGCATTGCATATGAGTCCTAATTTCAGCACCTCTTGCTTAACTTGAGATCTTTAATTTACCCTTAATTAAGATCCCTAAGAGAATTTACCAATTGCATTTTAATAAGTACTCAAAAATTAAAATAGAAGAGCTGGACACCAATGACTGCTCACCTAATTACAGTTGGCGCCCAGGCAATCCAGCCACCTAAATTCTTCATTAGTCCATCTACCTCTTGGCTTGATCAAATTATTAACTAATAATCCTTCTTACCATATCACCACACCTAATAAAACATTTAACTAGTATTTCTAATTGGAAAATATAGAATAAAACTTATACTAAAAATAGCCATATAAAACTGTGAGAATGGATCTGGCGCTGACCTCTGTTGAGGTTGGCGCCAGATAAAATTGCTCAGTGGCAGCTATATTTTTCCAGTTTTCCAAGCATAAACAAAGCATACAATAATTTAAATCTTTTCTCATGACTCAAATACATTCTTTTCAGTGAACCACGCATACTCTTGTCCCTACTGATTCCCAGCTGTAATAAAATTTATATAACAAGTGTGGCTTGGTAATCTCTACTGTTGCAGGGCAAGGTTTCCAAATGAAAATCCGTGTCACTTGATGGAAATTACGATTGGAATAACATTCTCAGTCCTTATACGTCAGCAAGGAAGTAAACATCCACAGCATTACATATAAGCATGATCAGTATGCGTGATGTCAGATATATGCTGGATTATGCTATACTCATTTTTGTAGTTATTTCATACGACATCCACTACAACTTAATTATATATTAACAGCACCATCATGCTACAACAGATCCGTTTCTATCAATAAATCCCTAATGAATATGCGTGATATTCTCCTAAAACAAAACTATGCCACAAATTTTCATAACAAGTTTTCCTTCCAACAATCTTCAAATTTTGGATGTCAAAGAAACCTTAATTGACAGCTAATGCTCCTGAATCAATTCCTATCATGAAATATCTGCCAAAACATCCAGCGGCTTAAAAAAAATGAAAGGCTGAAATACATAAATTGCAGTTCTAGAATATCAATATCAATGACAAAAGACTTACATAAGGGAATTGAATCAAGGTTTATTACTAACCAAATCTGAACATTCAAAATCAGTAGGAACAGAGTTCGTGTGATTCTTAGGTTTTAGACTAACACAATTTTCCAATTAAATCAGCTAAACCGAAATTTGATTGTGCTACCTACCTGATGGAAGCAAGGCTACGCTAGGAACCTCTTCAAATTCCCATTAAGTTTTTCTGATCTCCTGCTCCAGCAATGAACAAGGGTCGGCTCTCACATCTGAGCACAGCCGCCAAGAAATTTCAGTTCTTAAGAACACGCTCCAACAGCAGCAATATAGTTTCTTCAAATTTCTAGAAACTCTACCCCAGCTTCTAGTCTGCTCTCCACCCTGGGTTTTCTCTCTTTGGCCGACAGTCCCCCCCCCCCCCCCCCCCCCCCCCCCCAAAAACTAGCGAAAATATTGTAACTTGTTTTTATACTTTTCGCTCAACAGTGACCTAACCACTTTTCCCTTGTTGTGCCACACTACCACAACTCTCCTACATCAGCAATTGTTTATTTATTTATTTTTTTTTCTTTCTCCACAGTCCCACACTAACACTACAAAAATTTTTGTTTTCTCCTTACCTTAATAAGTAAATCATTAGTTCTCCAAGATGCTTCACCCGGATCTTCAATTAAGCCTATAGGGTCTCCTTTTATGAAAAACCACCAAATTAGTTTTTATTTAAGATACTAAACTAATAATTTTTATTTTCATAAAATCTAGGGATTTTACATCCTTCCCTCCTAAAAATTTTCGACCAAAAGTCTCCGGACCAACTCCTTGGTCCTTTCCTTCCACAAAATTACTATTTGACCTTATTTTATTATTAAACTAATAATTTTTAATTTCATTTAAAATTAGGGATTTTACACAATGACACTAAAATCATAAATACTTGTTATTGTTGTTGTATACATGCTGGAGGCATGTAATTGGTATATTGGTTGGATATGGCTGTTTAGTGCATCCTGGTAACGTATGGATTATGTTATTGATTCTGATATTCGATTCCTATAATAGAACTTGATGAAATTCATATTTCGAACTGTTTAACTATACTGTTTTGTATTCATGATCAATACGGATGATTATAAGAGCCTGCGTAGTCGAGATTGCTTAATCGTGCATGAACTGTTATTTTACTTATATGAACTGTTTAAACATGCATGTGTTACCTACTGGGATACTCGTATCTCACCCTGTCTTTATTTCATTTTTCAGCTGATATTCGAGAGGGGGATCATAGTATTGATTTCCAGGGAGAGATAGCTGATTATTCACCGAAGGATTACTATTACCCGGATTTTATCTGAGGTTGTGGATTGTCATGGATTTAGTTATTTTATCAGATTATTATATTCATTTGGGTTTGATGTATTAGAGAGATGAGAGATTAGTGACCTTTTATTTTACTAGACTTAAATATTGATTTTGATGGTTAACTATATTAGTTTATTGAGGATTTTAGACTATACTTCCGCACATACATGTTCGGCACTCTGATACTTTATTACTTGAATGGATTATTTATTTCTTTAGTCTGGTATATTCTTGATGTTTATTTGATATGGGCCAGTAACACCTCGGATTTGGTTGTTGAATTGAATTCGGGTTGTTACAATAGCGAACCGGGTTCGGATCGGGTGCCGGTTTGCACTAACTCAGGTTCGGGGCGTTACACCTTGGCACTTACTTTACATGATATGAAGATAATTTAAAAAAATGATATTACCTTGTTACCTTGTGTTTACCCTCAATATGGTTTAATATCATACCTTGGCCTTGTGAAACATGCAAACGGCCTTCCCTCAATTACAAATCTATTTTCCCATCGTAATTGTTTACCTTAGCTAAAGACGTGTTTCTCCACCTTCAAGCGTAGGGGTTTTGGGTTTTGGCTTAATGGCAACTTAGATCTCAAGCTTAGTGATGACTAGAATCAAAGATCCACAATGTCATCATATCATTAGCTCAAAGTTCTAAGGTGAATGTTTTCACTTTTGCTTTACGAAGTAATGACCTCGTTGCGCCAAGCTACACACATCGGGTTCAACTTCCTATAGGTAATGGGTAGGCTGTGTAAAAGATTTAAAGTGCTCAAGTGCATTTGAAATGAAAGGAGTATTCACAATGTCCCAGCCCCTTGCACTCTTTTTCGTAGCCATGCATATATACATTCTCAAACCAAGGCAGATATGACATCATATTGGAAATAAATGAGCACAAGCAAACAAGATAATAAAAACACCTAAGTATGCTCCTGATTATTATATACTCAAAAAATATCACATAAGCATGTTATCATATTGTACAAGAAACAATTAATCATGAAAAACATGCTTGAAAAACTCAAAAACATCCACTAAACACTCAAATCTTATGTTCATTATTTTCATGATCAGCACATATCATCAATACCCAAATCAAAGTATGCCATTATAAAAATACAGCAAGTAATCATATTGTACAAGAAGCAATTAATCATGGAAAACATGCTTGAAAACCCAAAAATATCCACTAAACACTCAAATTTTATGCTCATTATTTTCATGATCAAAACATAGCATTAAACCCCCAAAGCAAAGCATGTTATCCTAAAAAATACAACAAGTAAGCATATGTGACAAGATAAAGCCCCCAAACATGATTCTAGACATAACCAAGCAATACATACTGTAAAACCCCAAATTTTTCTACAAAATTTTTATTGGTGAAAATTAATAACCTGTGTATGTAGGGAAACTGGGTGGGCAAGCGTGCACTGAATCATAGGTTTTAAATTTCGTCGAGCGGCAAAGTGTATATCGGGTAAGTATAAATACTTAGCATATTTAGGCTCGTAGGTTATCGTTTTCACATCCATTAAGATTGAAGGAGATTACGGCTGTTGTTCTAGGGTTTTGGGAAAGGAGCAGACTTGTGGGATTCCTTGTCACTTAGAAAGTTCAGAAGATCATCCTTGTGAAGAGAGTTCCGAAGATCACCTTGCAAAAAGAAGGATCGACTGTTGGCCCTTGCTGTCGTAGAAGTTGCAGTGCAGGGATTTGAGCATGCAAGAGGTGAGTAGCATTGTTTTAATCTGAGGTTTTGGTTTTTGTCTATTTGATTTAGCCATATGCATGATCTCGGAGAAACAACGTTTTGTCTATGTTTTGGGAATAATTTTAGAGGCGAAAATTTTAGGTTGTTAGATTAAATTCGAATCGTGTTTAATAGTCTTTGGAGGATGGTAGGAGTGTAGAAAAGTCGTTACAAAGGTGAGAAAACGGGACAGTCATGGAGTTTTTGGAGTTACAGAGAGTCGCGAGTCGGAGGTGGTGTCCGCCGACTTGGCGCCTACCTAGCGCCAAGTGGTAGAGTCAGCGCGAGATATGTTTGTTGTTCTCGCTGAGCTCGCTCTCATCTCGCGCCAATGGTTTTTGGGTTCGCGTGAAGTGTTTTTTTTTATCGCTGAGTTCTCGCTGATTCTTGCGCTAAGTAGTTTTAGTCAGCACGAGACCCTGTTGGGTATACGCCGAGTTGGGGCTGACCTCGCGCCAAGCGCTAGAGGTCGGCGCACCCATTAAGAATTGGGCGAAAGGTGTGTATGACCAAATAAAGCCAGATTTTGATATTTTGAGGTTTCAATCTCTTAGCCAATGACCTGTTTAGAATCTTAGAATTACTTTTACCTGTTCAAAACACCCGGAGATTATTAAGTCGAATTATTGGTAAATCTTAGGAGTTTCCGAAGTAAACTTTGAAGGGCTATCGGTTGGTTGTTTTACTGTTCCTAACACTAGGGGTAATGAATTAGTTTTATCTTATATTCCACACTTGTTCTTGAATTAGAAATTATTTAAATTGGTTTTACTTGATTTAGAGTTCTGAACTGTACTTGTAAAGTTTATCCTGGTGTGAGTAAATGGGTTTTATTACCAATGGTCTTGTGTTATGGGATTGGAGTAATTACTAAAAGTACATGAGGTACTGTTCTGGTCCGGAGTGACCTGTGTTTAGCTGTGTTGTGTTCTACATGATGATGGATATGTTTGGTTTTAATGTGATGTCAGAGTTGAGTTTATACGATGGTTTTTCTGTTTTGATTTAGCATGTCTTGGATCCATGCTTAAGCTTAGTAATGTGATCGTATTGTTGGTTGGTGTAATTGCATGGCCTTGTGTGTTGCCACGACCGATGTAAAGCAGCCAGAAACCCTGAGTAGGCCTGGTTGTCAATGCCGAAACCCGGGGACTAGGCTGGCATTGGATGACGAAACCCTGAGTAGGCCGTCATTTCAGAGTTTCCGAAACCCTGAGTAGGCCGAAACTGTGTACATGGAGGTGTGGATGTCTCTTTGTATGTCAATTAATCAATTTAACAATAGTCATGACATTGACCATTCGATGTGTTGTCGGTATTGTATTGAAATATGATTTGATAATAATATTGGTTTTGGATTTAAACTTGGAAAATTGTCTTGGTTACTTTAGTCGTACTGGTTATTTATCGATGCATAATTTGAACTGATGTTAACTATTTCTGCATGCATATGCTACTTGCTGAGATATTCGTATCTCACTCTTTGTTTTTGTTTTCAGATACTCTTGGTAAAGCGACTACTAGGGTAGATCCGACTAAGACGTATAGGGAGGAAGATTACTATTATATTCCATAGACTTGTAGGTTATTTTGAATTAGACTTTTGATTTATTTAAATGTTGGAAGTATAATAAAGTAGTTTGAGGTTGAATCATTTGATTTTAATAAAGCTGAATATTGAATTCTTAGATAATAAATGTGTGAGCATTCTGATATGGTATAGTTTAGGTGATTATCCAGCGATCACAATTATTTTAGATCCTTACCTAACATTCCGTGAGATGTGTTATACCTTTATTAAACAACACGGATCCGGGGCGTTACACATACATGCCCTTATCCTTATGAATTTCTAATCATACAAATCAGATCTAAAATACATCAAACATGCCCAAATAAAATAAACAAAACAGCAAGCATTCAGAATAAAAACAAAACATGAACAAATACACAAAACATTGTTTAAATCCACAGTCCCTAGCGGAGTCGCCAATTGTGAGACATGGAAAAATCAATTCAATGACTTCCTGATCATCACACGGGCTCAATAAAAAGAAGGAGTCACCACCATTCCTTTTAGGTGTGAATGGACACCAAAATAATCAAATAAAATAAAAAAGGCAAAAATAAAGTAAAAAATAACTTTACTTAAAATTAAAAAAAAAACAAACCAGAGATGGGTAAGGAGATTAGGTTATGAATAGGGGAAGGTGTTAGGCACTCCTATTCATCCACACAAAGTGGTTGCCAAGTGTTGTTCATGCTAAAAAAATTCTTGCTAATAAAAACCAAATTAAAATTATGAAAAAGAACAAGAAAGATGTATGGCCATTTCTATATGAATGGCCCAATTAATTCTGGACCCTTCATATGAATATACCATCTTGAGGGTTTCATGATTGAGTAAAAAAAAACAAGATAAAAATCAAAGAAAGCAAACCTAAAGTAAAACACCAAAAAAAAAGCTAAATTTAAGTTTAATCCTTGAAATAAAAATTAAAATCAAAATATTGAGGAATTAAACTTGAACAATCTAGGGTACAGATCTGGTCAAAATCTCTCATTAGTTGTGTAAAACCCCGACCCGGATTATATATTAATTATTTAGTTTAATTATCTGAAGTGTGATTACTAGACTAATTAAGTATTTGTGTTATGAAGATGAGGTAAGTGTGGATTATTCTTGAGGATTTAAGGAAATCAATTGAACTTTATGAAGGTTCTTAGGGAAAGCTTAGTTAATGTTATTTCTCAATTTCAATTGTCTAGGATACTCTCCAATTAGCTTTAGTGAATTGGAAATCAAATTCTAAAAAATTAGAGTTTAGTGTACCTAAAGTATTTCCCAAGTATACCCTAGGTACCCCAAAGTTTACCCCAGGTACCCACCTGAATAACACTAGAGTATACCCATGTATACCCCAAAATACCTCCAATAATACTTAAACTAACTCCTAAGAGTACTCAAGGTACCTCTCAAAAGTACCTAAAGTATCCCCTAAGAACTCTTAAAGTAACTCTTAAGTATACCCAATGTACCCTCATTGTATGCCCAAAGTATACCCAAGTATTGCCCAAGGTACCACCAAAGTATACCTGAAGTACACCCATGTATTTCCTAGGGTACCACCCAAGTACTACCTAAAGTACCCCCCAATTATACCTAAGGTACCCCTCTGAATTACCTAAGGTATCTCATGTGTTTGCCCAAGGTACCCCTTGTAATACCTAACGGTACCCTATTGTTTTACCTAAGGTACCCCACATGAATACCTAAAGTACCCCACTGTTTGGCCTAAGGTACCCTTTTATATTGCCTAAGGTACCTCACTCATATTGCCTAAAGTATCCTCTTGAATTACCTAAGGTACCCTCTATGTTTGCCTAAGGTATCCCTTTTATTTTAACTAAGGTACCCTACTATCTTACTTGAAGTACCCCTTGTTTAACTAAGGTACATTCCCTTATACAGCTAAGGTACCCTCTTTAAATAACTAAAGTACCTCCAACATACCTAAGGTACATCCCCTATATTACCTAGGGTACACTCCTTATATTTCCTAGAGGTACTCCTCTCATATAAGTAAGGTACCCCCACTGTTTTACCTAGGGTACACCCCCTATATATAGCCAAAGTACCCCTTTGTCTAACTAAAGTAACCCCTATATAAGTAAAGTAACCCACCCCATTGTTTTACCTAAGGTACACCCCCTTATATAACTAAGGTACACCCCTTCTATAGTTAAGTACCCTCCTCAATATAACTGAGGTACACCCCCCTAAGCTTATTCAAAGTTTACCCCTTAGAATGACTAAGATAAATCCCTTGAAACATCAATGTACCTCCTCAAATAACTAAAGTACCCCTCATATAACTGAGGTACCCTTTTGTGTTAACTGAGATACACCTCCCAAGCATTCCTAAAGCATGCCTTTGAAGTGGCTAAGGCAAACACCCCACTTAACACTAAGGTACCCCCACTTAATACTAAGGTACCCCACTAGAATAAAACTAAGGTACCCCTAGTATGCCTTAGATACACCCTAGGGTTTTAGTTGAATAAAAGCTTTGTTTAGGGGCAGATTTGAAAGACCCAAAACTTTGGCATATAAAAGGATGCCCTAATTTCTAATTAAGTGTTTGAAAACCCATTTCTCTTGTCTTGGACGTATAGAACAAGAGGGGAAGATTGTGAGCTCACTTGAAAGCTTGAGCAAGAGGAGGAAGAAGAAGAAGAAGAGGAGAGCTAGAAAAGAAGTTGTGTTTCTCTAGCAAACAAGTAACTAGCAAACCCTTCAAAATAAAATGAATTACAAAATTCGTATTCTCTCTCTAGGGTTTGATTGATTTTGAAGAAATGATCTTGCATGATGGTATTTGCTTCTAAAACTTGTAGGTTTTGATTTATAACACTCTTGGTTTGTTTTCCATTGATTATTATGTGTTTGCAACCTAGATTAATCATACTCCAGAATTTGGTATGAGTTTTGTGTTTGGAATGAGGTTTCATGTGTTAATTTGTGTTCTTGTGGATTTAGGATGATGTATGATCATCAAATTTGGTGTTGGAAAGGTTAAGAAGGAGTTGTATGAGTTTTGAGTCGAAAATAGCCAAAAATATTTGAAATCCTGAGGTGGCAATCAATCCTGAAAATTTACGATTAATCTTGAGCCAAACCCCCAAAAGACAAGTCTCTGTTATCTTAAATCGCGAATTAGGATTAACCTGGGTGATTAATCTATAGCCTTAGCGCGCGCACGTTCAAAGGGAACGGGCGAACGTTGCCTTGCGTATTGCCTTAACATGCGAATGTCCAACCTTAGCGTGCGCGCGTCAACCTTGTTGTAAACCTGAGCGCGTGCACCTTAAGCCTCAACGCCCAAACTTTGCCATGTGTATTACCTCAACGCGCGCACGTCCAACCTCAACGTCTGCGCATTGACCCTATATTTTTGAGAATTCTTCACCCTTTTTCTCCTCAACCCTTTTCCAAACAACCCAAGCCTTCGGCAGTGAAAGACATTTAAGTAAATATCCTGTGAATTTATTGCTCCATTTACTTTAGTCTTTACATGTAAATAAGGTTTTACCCCTCATTTAGAACCAATAAAAATACTCCCAAGGCCTAATTCCCAAACAATAAAAAGTCAACTTTCCAGTTTATGCCTAAACTTCAAGTTTTCCCGATTTTCAAAAGGGCCACTTTTTGAGTTTGATATCCAAATGAGTGATTCAGAAGCCTAGAAAATTCTAAATGATTTGTATACCCTCCAATAGACTACAACCAGAATTTGAGCCCCAAACTCCTTGTAGATTTGTCTAGAAAAATTCTACACCGAAAAGTCAACGTTTTTAACCAGACTTAGAATATTTTTTTAGTCCAAAACTTTTTGTCTCCGAATCCATTGAATTTTGGTATGGTGACTTATTTGAGATTTTTAAGATCAACCCACTCATCGAAAATGTGTTTTGAAGATTTTATGACCTTCGTTTTGGGATTTACTTGGATTTATGAAAGCGACGTCGAAAAACTCTTATATGATTTGTCAAGGCTTTGGCCTATGGTTTTATTGACAGTGGATGGGGAATTCCACTTGCCCTTGGTATGGATTGGTAGTGGATGGGGAATTCCACTTGGTCTCGGTTGATTTAATAGTGGATGGGGAATTCCACTTGGCTTTGGTTTAAGCACTGGTTTTACTCTTTGATTTGATTAGTTTGGTTTAAATTGTGAGTCCTCTAATTGGACGTTGTTCTTAGTGTGAATCCACAATGAGTCTAATTTGTGTGTTAGTGTTAGCTTGTTAGCGTTAATTTCCTTCTCCATACAGCTTTCCACTGTGGGGTATCAGCGAGGCCCTCATAGGGCATAGAGGTGCTGTGGCAACCACCCACCGTGGGGTATCGGTGGGACGTCCTTTTGAGTCATATGGTTTGGTCCGGCAGTGGATGGGGCATTCCACCTAGCCTTGATTATTACCTTGGTTGTCACTTGCCAGCCCATACATGGGTGCTCCGTTTGCTGAGATGCCCCAGCTAGGCTTCTCTCTGTAAGTCGTGTAGGTGGCAAATGGATATTGGTCATTAACCTAATTTACAGACACGCTAACCACGAGTCCTAACAAGACATGTTTACAGTATTTGATCGTATTTGTTGATTTGATTTCCTGAGTTACTTGATTGAGATATTTGAGTTGGAATTTCTTTTATATCCGATTGAACTGTTTTGGTTTGCATTTAGTACTATATAATTGTGAATATCATCATGATGTTATAAAACTGCATAAACTGTTTCTCTACATGCATGTTTGCTGCTTACTGGGACTTTATGTCTCACGCGTGGTTTGTTTTACCGGATTTGTTTTCAGATCCGCTTGGTGAGCCGCGTACCAGGGCAGTTATTGAGGGTGAGCTTGAGTACAAGCTTGAGGGCTACTACTACCCGCAGTAGGATTCTTTTTATGATGTTGTATTTTGTCTTGGGGATTGTATATGGGATGTAAACATCGTTTTTGGACTTATACTCTTGGGAGATATCTTTTGTACATGTCTGTATATTTTGGAGAGATCATGGTGAATGGTTAGTTGCCTTAGTTGTATTTTGTTCACATGTATATCATGTTTTGGAGATTATAGCACAAATGATCTTTTGATTATATGGAAGTTTTTATTCCATGCTTCTTTAGTCATGCACTCTGATAATTACTTTGTAATTGCCCAGGATTGATTGTGTTAATCAGATTCTATTAGGCCCATAAGTAGGTCTCGGGTATGGGTTGGTGCCGTAATAGGGCAGACCCGAATCTAGGGCGCTACAAGTTGAGAGATCTAAACCGAATATACCCATGTTGATGAAAGACATAAAAAAGGGAAAGTTTAGACCACAGGATCTTCTCTCAAAAATTAAAATAACTCAAAAATCATCTCCTAATTTTGAAGAACAAATCTAAATAGTTCTAGGGTACAGATCTGGTCCAGATTTCTCTTTGGTTGAGAGATTTAAACCAAATTCACCCATATTGATTAAAAACATCAAAAAGGGAGAGTTTAGACCATATGATCTTCTCTCAAAAATTAAAACAACTCAAAAATCACGTCATGAAACCCTAGAGGCTACTTTAAGGCTTCTGGTTTCAGATCTGCCATATTGATCTGTAACGCCCCGGAACCGGGTTACGTAATGAAACCGTAACTCTTTCCCGAGGAGTTAACTTTTCTATACAGGATCGCTATATCAGAGTAAGGAAAACATGAAATGGCAATAACACAATCAGAGTCAACTAAAATTTTCCCCAACTCACCTGAATCAAGCATATACCCGCCTGTATCGTCCTCTCTGAGATCTGAAAACAAAACAAAACAAAAGAAATGAGATACGACTATCTCAGCAAGTAGCACATGCATGCTCAAATATATTTAATTTAATTTCTAAAACATGCACGATTAAAACATACTCAACAATTAACCACGGATAAATCGATTAATCCGACTAATCTGACAAAACAATATCAAACCACAAAGTAATATGGGATTCGTGAAATTTCTCCACTTTGTAAAGTTAAGTTCTAGCTCCAAAACAGTCAAGTCCGAGAACCTCTGCCAAATCTAATACCTCTGTAAACTGATTCCAATATATCGTCTCTTGGTGCAAATCACAAGACTTCACCCTCTCCAAGGGTGGAAACGGATATCAATCCAGTCTGAGAACCACTGTCGAAAACTGCTGCCAATAATAGACCTCACCCCCTCATGGGGTGGAAACGGAGCTACTGTAGCACATCCCTCATGGAAGGCCTCTTTATATGGAGGAAACGCGTAAAATAAATCCCTCTTAGTTCGTAGCACTTCCCTCATGGAAGGCCTCTCTACATAAAGGAAACGCATGAAGGAAGCTAGACTTTAACCAAACAAAATAGACTGACTTCACTTACTAGCTAGATTATGGATCTATAACGTGCTATGCCCTAAATAGTTTAAATGATTAAACCAACCATTAAAACAAGGACTTCGATTCAAACCAAAATATTTCAACATGCAAACCATTATACAACTGAGTGCAAGCAACATATTCATGGCCACTCAGGGCCAACTTACTCCCTCATGGAGTATCCCAAAATATTTCTCATGAAAATCCAAGAATGAGTCAAAATGAATTAGACAATTCAAGCACAAAAAACCCTTTTATTTAAAACTGTCTATATTTACTAAAAATTAACTCAATTCAAATCAAAATAATGCTCAAGCAAATGGAGTCATTAACACTACCAAATTCAGCTCAATAATCCACTAGAATCCTCAACAATGGAAATCTCCATAATTTGACACAACCGATAAAAGTATTTTATAAATTAACCAAAATTAGAAACCAGAAATCTTTCGAAGAAAACATAACCAATTTCTAATCAGGTCACAAATAGAGAACAACAAATTTAATAATATTATAATCAGGTCAAGAACTCTCCGATTAGCAAAATTTCTTTTACATATTTCCAACATAATCTCTCCTTCAAATTTATGGTCAAATTTACTTTTCGTAGAGTTATATTAGTTCTGGAAACCGTGTTTAGAACTTGAACAAATCAATTTAAGCAACTAAGAGAACGGACATAATCTGAAATATTAAAAGTATAAAGGTTTACTTAAATTCCAAATCTGCCACATATGCATTAGTACTATTCAATCTCCAAAACTGAATCAATTTTAGACCAAAAACTCTAAAATATTGTTAGTTAGTTTCCTCACTCACCCTATTACATCACTTAATAACAGTTTCTACAAAACTACTATGATTAGAAAATTATGTCCAAACAAACTAGACTTTCCAGAAAAATCTGTGCAGACAGGTGCACAAAAAAAATGTATTTTAAATTACCAAACAGTGAAATTATATTAAATATATATTTTTAAATGAATCTAGACCCAAAACACTACAATTCTCATGAAGACCATCTTACCCAAATCCGTCGTTTGATACCTACAAAAATTCACTTTTGTGGAAAATTGGGTGCAGTCCCAAAATAGACATTTCCGCAACCTCTAAACTTAGAATTCAAAATTCACATGGACTGATCTAAAATTTCTTATTCAAATTTTTTCTAGCTTAATTCTAATCCTCTAAATAGTGTTTTTGCATAGGTTTGGATTTAATTGAATTGCTTAAACAATTTATACGGAATATACACTCCATTTCAGCCCAAAACAGACATTTCAGCAACCTCTAAACATGGAACTTAAAATTCATATGGACTGATCTAATAATTCACATTAAAACTATTTCTAGCATATTTCTAATCCTCTAAATAGTGTTCTTACACAGGTTTGAATTTAATTGAATTGATCAAACAATTTCTATAGAAATATACACTCCAGTTCCACCCAAAATAGACATTTTAGCAATCTCTAAACTTAAACTCTCCAAGATGTAAATATACCTTAAAATCTAGTCTCTTATTAATCTGGGTATTTCCAGAATATAAAACAAGCCTAAATCCATCTTAAAATATAATCTATTTATTTTCTATTGAATTTTAATCATAACTATATCAATTCTGTGTTTTCTGACCTAGTGAGAAACAAATCCCCATAACTCATTCATTTCTTAACAAAATAACATGAAATCTGGTTTGTTAGACTTCTAACTCAATACACTAAAATAACCTATAGCAGTTTTGCAAAATTCCTCTTGGTTAATTAATTATAAGTTTTCAAAATCACCTTTAATTCAAAATCTGTACAGACCAACAGCTGTAATAATTCGATTAACATTACTAAATCATAGGTTTTTATCCCAGAATATATTTTTCAGTGAAAATAGAGAAATAATGGAACAACTTTCATTCAGAAACCGAAACCTAAATATATCTCCAAATTAGTCTAAAAATTCCATATTTCTGAAAATTTCTGCAGAATCTGGGTTTTAACAGATTCTATCAATTTCGTTCAATTCAAAACTAAATTTCAGGATGTCCGCAAAACACACGAAAATCATGACATTTGAAAGGGCTACTTGCCTTTATTTTCTGGAATCTAACTTTAGTAAAATCAGCAACCAAATGCAACTCCAAACGCCAACTTCTCCAGCCCAACAGCACCCTTACGTCCAGCTCTCCTTTTCCCTCTCATCTCCTCCTTTCTCCCTTGGCTGAACACCCTTCCCCCTTTCTTCTTCTTCCTTCCTTTTCTTCTCCCTTGTTCTGGACGTTCTCTCCTCTCTCTTGGCTCTTCCTTGATTGCCAAGCAACCCAACATGTCTCCTAGACTTCCTAAGCACCCCTCGGAATTCCCATGCACCCCCTTGGAAATTCTAGCTCTCTCTCTCTCATTGGACAACCTCTCATATGCTCAACTTTTCAACTCCCTCTTTATGTTCCCCTATTGTGCTCTTCACCAAATTCCCTACACTAAATTTGCCACTCATCACCACTCAATAATCTCTATTAAAAATTCCCAATTAATATTTCTTGCCCATTGAAATTATAATATACCCTCACTTAATTGAACCTAATACCATTTACCTTAATAATTTATTAAATTATTACTATACGATCTATAATTACCACTTACCCAAATTTACATAATCTCTGAATTGCTGAAATTCCCAAATTGCCCTTGCGACACTCCAACAATAATTTCCAGCAATTTCTCATATTTATTTATTTATAATTATCCCATCCTATTCGACCAAGAGTCCCCGGTTTAACTCTTTGATCTCCTTCCTCTATGAAATTTTAATTAGCCTTAAATTAATTACCAAACAAATAATTTTTAATTTCATTAAAAATTTGGGATTTTACATGATCATGGTAGATCCAAAATCCTAGCCTAATAACCAAAATAAAGAAAATAATTAAAAAAACAACACTCTAGGAGGAAAATGAGATCTAATGCTATGAATAGCATATATCCATAGTATTCCTCCATATTATAGAAATAAACAATCACATAATGCAAATAAAGTATTAAAAGACACATTACAACCCATAGGGGTCTATCCTACGGATCCACCTGTTCCCCTAGCTCTTTCCCATGTTTTACGGCTAGAGAGTAGTCTTAAGGTACTTGAAGATAAGTTTGGGTTACATTCATACACAGGCCTTATCCTACAGAAAGGAAGAAGATTAGACTAATCCTAGAATTTAAAAACAGAAAAAGAAGAAGGGAAAGAAGCTTACCTGGATTTGAGAAAGTAGAGAGGCAGGGGTTCCATTATTCTCTTGGAGCTCTTCTAGCTTTCAATTCTCAGTCCTTTGCTTGAAGAGAGACTCTCTATTTATAGACAAACCCAGGGCATGGTTGGTTCCAAGGGTATGCCAAAATAGGGTTCTAGAATGTTCCAATTCAATTTTAAAACATGGGTTGGGGTAAATCTACTAAACCACAAAGGGTAAAAATAGGAGATCACATCTCCTAGAGAGAGGTAGGAGTGTAAATAAGGCTTAAAAATGAATATTTACGAAAACACCCAAAAATACGCGTGATCGCATTTGAATTGTGGTCATGCCTTGTCTGCATTTTCAATGCGGTCACGTAATGACTGCAGATCAAATGCGGTCAAGGCACGTCCGCAAGCCAAATGCGGGCAGCACAGGCTTGACCAAATTTTCACCTTTTTTTGACCTGTTTTAAATCTCAATTAAATATTTTTCTTTATTTTCTCATCTTGTAGTGTAATTTGAGATGTCTACAGTAGGGGTGGCAACGGTTTGGTTAAAACCGACAAACCGATCTGAGACAAACCTATTAGGGTCTGTTTGGGTCTTTAATAATCGGTTTGGATTCGGTTTTGGTCTTTAACTGAAAAAAGCCAATGCGGTTTTAATTCAGTTACGGTTTTAAGGCAAAACCGAACCGACTATATATAATATGCATAAGCTTTGTGTTGCACAACCACTTAGTTGGTTAGCCCATTAGGGATTTATTAAATATCTTAGATAGAATAGAACTACGTATTGGATACGTGGAGGTTTTAGTAGGCATCGAATATGTTTTAAAAAACTTCACTTTAATTTTTCTTTTTCATTGTACTTCTTGGAATAAGTTCTTTTGATACATTTTTGCATTAACACATCCCTGTGTAGACACGGTACTTTAATCTATCTCAACTTCCAAAAAGGTGAAATGATTAGGTTCCGTTCGGTTATGGTTTTTAGGAATATGAAAGTTAAACGGTTTTGGTTTTAAAATTATTAAACCGTCACGGTTACAGTTTTCATTTTAAACTTCTCGATTTGGTTTTGGTTTTATGCAAAACCAAACTGTTGCCATCCCTACCGATGTGGCGCCCAAGAACCATACTTCCTCAAACCGACCAATGAGATTACATAAATAAATTAAGAATCCCCTTACCTTTCCCAAGCCACATCTAACCCTTGGATCTTTCCCAAAGTTTCACGTGTGCTTTTTATTATAACGCCATCGGCTGACTATAATTGGATAGATATTTATACTATAATTGGATAGATATTTATTTATCAGCTTGTTGGATACAATTAATTGCTTTTTCATTTTCCACATAAAAGAACTTTTGACGAAGGACGAACCCCACCCTTCGCACAATCGTCTAGCATGCAAAATCTTTATACAGATGGCTTGCCATACAACCGAATCGACCATGGTTTCAGTTTTAATACGTTCAAGGGCTTGGGGTTGAAATCGTTTGAAATTCTAGGCTTCATTGGATCTTGGTATTGAAGTGGGCCACTTGGAGCACCGTTGGTGTTTTTTCAAATGAGCCCCACTTTAAACATTTACTAAAAGTAACATGCGGACGCATCCGCTCCAAGAGGAAGATCCAATTCAAGCTAATCTGCTAACAAATTCGCTCGGCAGGCAGAGAATGACAAAATGAAAGTGTAAAATAAGACAAAAAGAGGAATATAAATCGAATGCATTTCCTCTGATCCTCTCTTTGCCGCTCACCAGAAGATGCCAAATCAAATGTTTTTGAGAAGATTTAAATCTCGTAATTATCAAACACTTTCGTATTTCTACTTTTTATGTTCAAAAGAAATAACAAAATGATTCGTGTTCCTCGCCTTCGATTTGTGTATCTTCCTTTACTCTTCACTACTACTGTAGTGTTCTCGTTCTCTATTACTCGCGCCTCTGCTTCGAACACCAGCGGAAAACCAGCCATGAAAGCTCCTCCCGTGGCTAAGAAGATGAAGCATGAGATGGAGATGTTCGGAGATGTCAGGATCGATAACTACTACTGGCTTCGCGACGATTCTCGCACCAATCCCCAGGTTCTTTCCTATCTCAAGGAGGAGAATGCGTATACCGACTTCGTCATGGCAGGTGTTTTCGTCTTTCATTTCTACTTATTATTATTTTTCTTTTGGTTCCTTTTCTTTCTGCATTGTCGAGTTATTTGGTTTCGTCGTTCCGTTCGATTTTGTGCATTTTTTTTATAATGATTTTTATCTTGCATTATTTTGAGCATAAACCGGATCAGAAAATGAAAATTTAGCGTGTGATTACTGTACTGGTTGCCTCAACAATGTGAGGCCGAATTGCCTTTTATTATTGATTCAGGTTCTTTTATCCGATATATCATGAATATCTATGATCCAGGCAATTGATAGATCATCGGAATCTGTGTAATCAATCACAAAGTATGACTTTTATAGTTGAGGCATTAAGCAAAATATTCTATAAACCGAAGGAAGAATGCTTAACAGATGGTTAGGTGGGTTTTAAATTCAAGCTGAATGACCTATTGGCCTTTCATTAGATGATAGCATAGAGTGCTTCAACAATTTGAGGGTAGAAGAAATTAGTTTAAAGGCTGTTTACATTTCTTTGAAGCCGTAGTTGGGCTAAAAGTTAATTTTCTTTTTAAGAATCTTGGCATTATAACATGGAGATAGAAAAGTGGTCTTAATGTTGGATGTTATTGGTGAGCTTCTTGCGGCATGCCTGGCCTTTAGTTGAGGGATTAGGCAGCCATTTCCAATAGTATATGCGATCAAGTATTGAAAGTGAAATAAATGAGGTTGTAAAAGTGAAAGAAAGAAAGAAGCTACCTCTTTTTGATGTTATCCGATGATTTCTGTGCACATAGTTGTAAATGTACTAGCTTAAAAATGCATGCATTTGTGGGGCTGCATTAAATAATCAAATCAGTTGATTTCTGAGAATCACAAATACAAGTTCATACCACAAATCTGCTCAGAGAAAACCCACCGATGGGGTGGGTTGCTGATTTATACTTTAAGGCGTGCTCATTTTTCCTAGGGGAAATTGCTTTTTAGTGATACTTTATAAAAATAATTCCTATTCAGTCACCAATTTTGTCGAAATTGACTTTTAGTGATGCTTTTTCAAAACAATTAGAAACAGGTGTTGATTTACTGTTCATGGACGAGAATGCCCTTTTAGAGTATTGAATATTCATCATTCAACTTAGAGACTTGTAAATTCCACTTAAAGACTTGTAAATGGGTTCAAAATTCCATTTAGGACTTGTAAACTATTGCAAAAGAAATATACGGACTTGTAAACCCTATTAGGAGACTTGTAAATCTCATTTAGGGACTTGTAAAGCAAGTTTATGGACTTGTAAATTCCATTTAGAGAATTGTAACCCACTTGTAAATGCCATTCAGTGACTTGTAAACCCTATTAGTGGACTTGTAAACCTCGTTTTTGGACATGTAAACCAAATTATGGACTTGTAAATTCTATTTACGGATTCATAACATTCAATTCTAGACTTGTGTAATCCAATATAGAGACTTGTATACCTGGTTAGTAGACTTGTAAATTCCATTTAGGGACTTGTAAACCACTTGTAAATGCCATTTAGGGACTTGTAAATCCTGTTAGTAGACTTGTAAACCTCATTTAGTTACTTGTAAACCAAGTTTATGGATTTGTAAATTCCATTTAGGGACTTGTAAACCACTTGTAAATGCCATTTAGGGACTTATAAACCACTTGTAAATGCCATTTAGGAACTTGTAAACCTTGTTAGTAGATTTGTAAACCTCATTTACGGACATGTAAACCAAGTTTATGGACTTGTAAATTCCATTTAGGGACTTGTAAAACACTTGTAAATGCCATTTAAGGACTTGTAAAAGTAGACTTGTAAACCTCATTTAGGGACGTGTAAACCAAGTTTATGGACTTGTAAATTCCATTTAGGGACTTGTAAACCACTTGTAAATGCCATTTAGGGACTTGTAAACTCTATTAGTGGACTTGTAAACCTCATTTACGGACATGTAAACCAAGTTTTTGGACTTGTAAATTCCATTTAGGGACTTATAAACCACTTGTAAATTGCATTTATGGACTTGTAAACCAAATCTATGTTCATTCCTTATGTAATTTTCAAAATGACAATCTCTCTCTCTCTCTCTCTCTCTCTCTCTCTCTCTCTCTCTCTCTCTCTCTCTCTCTCTCTCTCTCTCTTCCTTGTGTAGGCTCTAAGTTTGATTTTTTCTTGTAACAAATTCCAGCTTTAAACCAAATTCGAATTCTAGATAATTGTTCGAATTTCGAATTTGAATTTTTATTTTTAGGATATAATTGCTAAATAGGCTAGCCCGGCACGGGCACGATTAATCTATGCCGTGTTAGCCCATCACAGACACGCTTACAGTAGATAATAAAACTATAAATGTGTAATGTTATTAAAATACCCCATTTGAATAAAACTAACAGGATTTACAAGTTCCTAAATGGCATTTACAAGTGGTTTACAAGTCCCTACATGGAATTTACAAGTTCATAAACTTGGTTTACAAATAACTAAATGAGGTTTACAAGTCTACTAACAGGATTTACAAGTCCCTAAATGGCATTTACAAGTGGTTTACAAGTCCCTAAATGGAATTTACAAGTCTACTAACCAGGTATACAAGTCTCTATATTGGATTACACAAGTCTAGAATTGAATGTTATGAATCCGTAAATAGAATTTACAAGTCCATAATTTGGTTTACATGTCCAAAAACGAGGTTTACAAGTCCACTAATAGGGTTTACAAGTCACTGAATGGCATTTACAAGTGGGTTACAATTCTCTAAATGGAATTTACAAGTCCATAAACTTGCTTTACAAGTCCCTAAATGAGATTTACAAGTCTCCTAATAGGGTTTACAAGTCCGTATATTTCTTTTGCAATAGTTTACAAGTCCTAAATGGAATTTTGAACCCATTTACAAGTCTTTAAGTGGAATTTACAAGTCTCTAAGTTGAATAATGAATATTCAATACTCTAAAAGGGCATTCTCGTCCATGAACAGTAAATCAACACCTGTTTCTAATTGTTTTGAAAAAGCATCACTAAAAGTCAATTTCGACAAAGTTGGTGACTGAATAGGAATTATTTTTATAAAGTATCACTAAAAAGCAATTTCCCCTTTTTCCTATCATGAAAAAAGATGAAAACCATATCTAGAAGACTTTAATCATTTTTAAAGGCTTTTACATTGTAAAGAGTACTGATGCTGCCTATATTATGTTATAAGCAGGTTTGCAGTTCATAATCATGCTTAGGAGAGTACCTAGTTGCCAATGGTATTGATAATTATAGAGGTATGAAGAAAGTTGATTTTAAGCTTAGGCAAGCTGTTTCTCATGGTGTGTTCAATGTCCCGATATTTTTTTATCATGAAACAAGTCAAATTACGTCCAATTGGAAAAATCTCACATATTATGTCCAGAGAGCCTTCAATGGTATCAATAGTTAGGCCAAAGTCATTCTTTAAGATTTAGTTAAAGATTTATTCAAAAATCGAAAAACAAATCTAATATATATATATATATATAAAAGCAAAGTCCTAAAACACTAGATTCGCTCTCCTCCATGTGGACATGCCCTGTTTTCTCCAATAGCCCTTTTGGGATCCACGTTAAAATAATTTATTTCTAATCAATAATTTTCTAAAATAGATAATCTTTAACTTAATTCATATATATCTTGCAGTTCTCTTTTTTCAGGGTCCTAAAATCCCATAAACCCTTTTTGGGTCTCAAGTTAAAATAATTTATTTATAATCAATAATCTTTAAAAGTATATAATATTTTGATGATATACGGTTCTGTCTTTTTAGAGTCCTTAAACCCCATAAGCCCGCCATAAATACCATATTAGAAAAAAAACATATATTAAGTAACTAATATTAGATATCAAGATAATTATAAATATTTAGAAATGTACTTCTAACCTTATCTAGTTGGTAACATGACTGGACAAATTGACTCGATGGCCAAAAAAAAGCTAGCAAAATAGCGAATTCTGTCGATAAAAGATTGAATGAGTGACATATTAAAAAAATAGGTTCCCGTGCTTAGCATGGGTAAAACAACTAATGGATGATTAAAAACAACAGAGTCAATAGGCAATAACAAAAAGGTAAACATAAAATGAGCTAAGGCTTCTTTATCCACAGCCATTGTGCCCTTTCTCTATCAAATATTAAGAACTAAAAGGATCCAAAACCTGCATTTAGAAGAATGAAGATACAGCCTTTAGACCGTAGTACACCTAGAGGAGTGTGAATAGGTGTAACAATGTGGAAGTTAAAATTATACTACCAATCAAGAATACGTTAATGATGGGTAAGCATGTAAAAGTCTCAAACAAATAACAATCAAGTCCAAAGCCTATCAATCAAATTGTAATAATAAAAAGATTTATAGAATATCAACATAAAGGGAAACCTCTTTAAGAACTCTTCAAGAGAAAAACCACTCCGAGCTATAAATGAGCCACCTCAAATATCAGTATAGAGAAGTTAACTTACAGACCGTAGTTCAAAAGACTTAACATCTAAATGCTAGACTTCAACACCCTTGACTGAAGTATCCAACGAACTCTTCGGACTTGCAATGGTACAACACTCTGGTACTCCGGATCTCTTCTCCGTGGTCTAAACAAACGAACTCACTCGGTCTACGTGGGAACTCCTCCGTGCAACACTTCAACCAGGGACTCCAAGGATGGAGATAGAAGAAGTGAATTAAAGGTTGTGGCTTCAAAGAAGAAAAACCATGAAGATGGTTTATACCAAAGAGAGAAAGGCTTCTTAAGTTTTTTGAATATTCCTCTTGTTAACATATCTCCAAAACCTTCTCCTCAATCACAGTGAGGTGTAACAAATCATGTTGATTTGTTTCCTCATTTACTTGAAATCACAAATACTTTTTTTTTTTATCGGTAATGAAAATCATATATATAAAAAGGAAGAGAAAAAAGAAAGTACAAGATAGCACCCCTATAGAAAGGTGGCAGATGTCACCCCAACACCACTATAAACCTGTCGTCTTTAAACTGAATCCCCATTATAGTTCTAACTCCCCATTAGAGAACACACGTACAAGAATCGAAACTAGTACGGACACCAACGGACATAATAGAACAAGATGTTCTATACGTGTCACAAGTGTACATACATCACCAACAAAAAGTGCCGCTAGGGACTAGAAACATGAAACATCCACCACTCCACCTCCATACCCATCACAAACTCCCCTTCCCTATACACATAGGGATGCCCAACACCGTTTAATATCATCAATCGAGTATCCCCTGAAAGACGAAAGAAGAACAATCCAAGAGGACACATGGAAGATGATAGAGTCCACCACAGCCAAAAGTGGAGATCGTCTATCTTCAAAGATCCGTTTGTTCCTCTCCATCTACGCACACCAACAAATAGCATAGAATAAAAACCGGTACATGCAGCGACCATGAGTACCCAACTTAAAAAATCTCCACTGGGAGAAGAACACAGACAAGGTATGAGGGAAATCCAATCCATATCAATCAAACTGAGAAAGTGCTGCCAAATCTGCCGTGTGAAGCTACAATGAATGAGAATGTGATCTGCCGACTCCTCACATGGTCGACATAGGAAGCACATATATAGAGACAACACCATATAAGGCCTTCTTCTCTGGATAGCATCTGCAGTAGTAATCTTGTTCCACAAGGCAATCAACAGAAATCCTTTGATTCTCAATGGAATAAATGGTTTCCCCAAGGGGCTCCAATGGAAAGAAGCTAGATGGTCCAAAGGGGAAGGTCTAACAAGGGCTAAAAAGGATTTGCAAGAAAAAGTTTCCGACCAATCAGGTAGCCACAATCGCCTATCCGGTTGGGAAGGATAAAGAGAGATATTCTGAAGTTGGAGGAATAGAGCGGATAATTGGTCAATCTCACCTGACCTTAAATCCTGCCGAAATGGTAAGGTCCAGTTAATGCCATTAGATGATCAAACAATGACTTCACTGACCTTAGCATTTGGAGAGGAGGCGATACAAAATAACCTGGGGCAGAGGAAGGATAATGAAGAGTTCCCCCACCAATAGTCTTGCCAAAATCGAACTTGATTACTGGACCCAACGCAAAAATGAACATTCTGATTGAAGACAAGGGCTAGAGAAGCAATCGCGTTCCAAGGACTGCTCCCAGGATACCTAGATCTGGTCTATGTCCCACTTGTTATCCGAAATCCCATATCTACTAATGATGATCTTATACCACAAACTATCATGTTCCTTGCTGAACCGCCAAGGAACATGAACCCCCAAGGTCTATCCCCCATTTTATTTTCTCATGACACACCGCATCCCATCAAATTAAATGGTCCTTCCCTAGCCAATTCCCTTATAGCTTTATGGAATTTCTCCGCATCAAATTCCTTTTCCAACCATTCCTTTTGATGGACCGTCAACACCCTATCATTACACTCTGTAAGGCAGAAAGTAAATGATTGTTCAGATCGATAAAGTTTAGAACAAAACTTCACAAGGGCTCGAATCATTTAATCGTGATCCTCTACTACTTGATTTTCAACCTTAAGCCGACTAACCAAATTAGACCTTCTCCTCCCATTGGCCATAGCATGAAAATATTTTGTTTTATTATCACCTTCCTTAAGCTAGGTCACCCGAGACTTCTGGCTCCAATGAATCTCTTCTTGTCTATGAATGAGCTATAAATCACTCTTAAGAATCTGCCTCTTTTCTAATTCCTCCAATGATAACTCATCCTCCTCCTCCTTCCTATCAATATCCTCAATAACTTTCAAAATGGTATGTTTTCTCCCTTCTAAACTCCCAAAAGTATCCCTATTCCATTCTTTCAACTTCTTATTGATACTGTGAAGCACTAGCATGAATTTGAACCCTGCCCATCCCACCACACTAGGATACAAGTCACCCCACCAATTAGAAATAAAATCATGGAAGGAAGGATGAGTAAGCCAGATTTTTTCAAATCGAAAGGGGGCCAGACCATGGTGTGACAGCTCAGTGGATATGAGGATAGGACTATGATCAGATATGGGACATTGAAGAACACATTGGTTGGCCTAGGGAAATAAACTAATCCACGATAGTGAGGCTAAGCATCTATCAATCCTGGAACAAATGGGAGGAGTTTGGAAGGGACCATGTGAATAAACCTCCATTAAGAGGAAAATCAACCAGCTCAGAATCCTGAATCCATTCGGAAAATACCTCATACTTGGGCTTCATCAATGGCTCCTTTTCTCCACCATGTCCAACTATTGATACTGAATCTTCATCTACGCCCAACTCAAAATTTCTGTAATGGAAGCTCAAGGATCAATGCCTACTCAGCTTGCTTCTCTCTTCCTTGACTGAAGAAGCAGTGGCTGAGGTTATCGGTTGCTCCACTTCTCGCGAGGTCTGGGTAACCTTGGAGCATGTTTTAAGCCACGACTCCAAAACTCGTGAGTTACGCCTCAAGGATGAACTGCGGTTCATGAAACGTGGCAGGCACAGTGTTATGGAGTATTATCGGTCCTTCAAAGCTCTTTGTGACCAACTCCATGCTATTGTCCTCTTTGTGACCAACTCCATGCTATTGGCCGTCCTGTTGACGATATAGATAAGGTTCGCTTTCTTGAAGCTTGAGCTCTGACTTTTCAAGTTTCTCAACTGCCCAAACGGCTCTTACTCCATTATTGACCTTCTGAGAACTGGTGCCCAAAGCAGAGAGTTTTGAACTCTTCCAAAAGTCTCTCAATTCTTCCTCTACACCGTTCGTTGCCTTACTGTCACCAAGGAACAATCCTCTCAACTTCGTGGAGGGGCTGTAATTCTTGTGGCAAAAAAACTAGAGGAGGCAACAATGGACGTGGACGCCGACACTACAATCCATGCTGTCAAATTTGCAAGAAGGACACACTACAGATAGTTGCAGACATGGCTATGACCACTCCACCAACACAGCTCACCTTGCTGAGGCTTTTAGCAGTGCTTGCTCAGTTTCAAATGGTTCTGAATCTGACTGGTTTGTCAATACTGGTGCTTGACAAAACCGAGCTATACATGGGTAAGGATAATGTTGTAGTGGGTAACGGTGCCCCTCTCAAAGTTGCCCATGTTGGTACCCTCTCTCTCACTCCTAATATTCAGCTTCTTGATGTTTTAGTTGTCCTATGCATTACAAAAAATCTACTTTATGTTAGTAAGCTCACTTCGGATTTTCCTATATCAGTTACTTTCACTGACAATTCTTTTACCATACAGAACCGATTAACAGGAAGAGTGGTGGCAACCAGTAGAAGAAATGGAGGTTTATATGTGCTGGAACGCAGTAACTCAGCCTTTGCTTTTGTACTATCAAATAAGTCTTTACGGGCATCTTATGAATTATGGCATGCAAGACTTGGGCATGTTCACAATTCTGTTATTTCTTTATTAAATAAAAAAGGACAGCTTTCTCTCAATTCATTGCTTCCTAATCCTTCTATTTGCAACACTTGTCAACTTGCAAAGAGTCATCGATTGCCTTTTTCTGCCAATGAAAATCGTTTTTCTCATATTTTGAGATTAATTCATTGCGACATTTGGGGACCCTCCCATGTTAATTCTAATATGGGATTGTCATATTATATCTTATTTTTTGATGGCCACTCTCGTTTTACATGGCTTTATCCTATGAAATTAAAATCTAATTTCTTTGATATATTTCTGCAATTTCAAAAATTCATGGAAAATCAACACTCTTGCAAGATTAAAATTTTTCAAAGTGATGGAGGTGCTGAATTCACTAGCAATCGTTTTCAAAATCATCTTTGCCTTTCTGGGATTCATCACCAAATATCTTGTCCGTATACACCATCCCAAAATGGACATGCCGAAGGCAAACATTGCCATATCACAGAAACTTGGTTTTACTCTTTTATTTCACTCTCATGTTCCTTCCTATTTTTGGCTTGACACTTTTAGCACTGTGACTTGCATTATCAACCGGTTGCCTATGCCCCTTCTTGGAGGTATTTCACCTTCTGAGCTTTTATATGGTAAGTCCCCTAATTATGAACATTTTCATCCTTTTGGTTGTCGAGTTTATCCTTGTTTACGTGATTATGTGCCTAATAAATTATCTCCATGTAGTACTCTATGCATTTTTCTTGGCTATAGTCCGTCCTACAAAGGTTTTCATTGTTTAGACACCACTTCTCGAATTTATTTCACTCGGCATGCCCAATTTGATGAAACATTTTTTCCATATTCTCGTGAGTCTAAAGCTCAACCCATTTCAATTTTAGAATTCTCCAATTTTTATGAACCATGCTCCATACCAAGTCCATACCTCAGGCACGTTCACCAACTGCTACATCTTTATCCTTTGGCCCATGTCATTTTTGTGCTGATGGTTTTGTTGAGTCATTGCAGGACTCCCCATCGGTCCAACTAGGTGCTTCACACGGTCTGCTCCAAGTGCCACGCGTAGTCTCTAGTTTGCTGACATAGATTATGCTCCGAATCCTTCTCTGGCCTAGAGCATTGCTCCCTACCCAAAGCCTAGCGGACTACTAAAGCCAAGGCTGGAATCTTTAAACCCTGACATCCAGTGACGGAACCACCTTATGATCAATGGGGGCAATTGCCCCCACTGAATTTTTTTTCTATATGTTATAATTGAAATTTATATTTTGCCCCCTTTGAAATTTCTAGTTTGCCCCTCCTAACTCATTGAAATTTCTATATTTCATGAGAAGTGTTAATTGACATTTCTATTTTGCCCCCAAAGATTTGGAGTCCTGGTTCCGCCACTATCGACATCCAAACTATCTTAGCACTTTGCACTTAGGTCTCCTCTATGCCTTGCTCACTACCTTTGAGCCCAAAGGTTTTAAATCTACTGGTAAAAATCTTGCTTGGCTTGCTGTTGTGGATGAAGAGGTTGCCGCTCTCCGCACTAATAACATTTGGGATCTTGTTCCTCGACCTCCCATACCAATATTGTGGGCTCCAAATGGGTTTTCCGCACCAAGTTTCTTTCCGATGGCTCCATTGATCGTTTCAAGGCTCGCCTTGTTGCCAAAGGCTACACTCAGTTACCGGGCCTTGATTACACTGACATCTTCAGTCCCGTTGTCAAAGCAGCAACGGTTGGATTGTGCTTGCTCTTATTACGACAAATAAGTGGCCCTTGCGACAACTTGATGTAAAAAATGCGTTTCTTAATGGCATTTTACATGAGAATGTCCACATGGAGCAACCTCCGGGTTATATTGATCCGCGTTTTCCAACTCGTGTGTAAGTTAAACAAGGCTCTCTATGGCTTAAAGCAAGCTCCCCATGCTTGGTTCCATCGGTTTAGTGCCTTCCGCCTTAGGCTTAGTTTTTGCTGCAGTCGTGCTGACACTTCTCTTTTCGTCTTCAGTAGACAGCAACATCTTATTTATTTGCTTCTTCATGTCGACAACATTATTATAACTGGCAACGATACTAAGCTTCTCACAAGCTTCATTCAGCAACTGCATTCTGAGTTTGCTACCAAGGATTTGGGTTCCTTAAGTTATTTCCTGGGTCTTGAGGTCTAACATAACCTTGATGGTCTCTTCCTCAGTCAGACCAAATATGCTCAGGACGTTCTTGCCAGGGCCCAATTACTTGACTACAAGCTTGTACATACTCCTATGGTGGTCTTGTAGTGGCTTTCAGCTGATGGATCCCTCTTACTGGTCCTACGCTCTACCGCTCTCTAGTTGGTGCCTTACATACTTGACCATTACAGGGCCAGATCTTGCTCACTTAGTTAACTCTGTCAGTCAATTTCTTCATGCTCTGACTGATGACCATTTTCAAGCCGTTAAGCGTATCCTTCGCTATGTTAAAGGAACTCTTGATTTTGGCTTAAAATTCACTTTGTCATCCTCTCTTGGACTAATTGCTTACTCTGATGCTGACTGGGCAGGATGTCTTGACACCCGCAGCTCCACCTCTAGCTACTTTATTTATCTTGGCAATAATCTTGTCTCTTGGAATGCTAAGAAGCAGCCGACTGTTTCCCGCTCTAGTTGTGAATCCAAATACCGTGCCCTTGCCGTCACCGCTGCTGAGGTTCTTTGGTTAACTCATCTCCTACATTACCTCAAGGTTCCTATCACACATCATCCCCTCCTCCTCTGTGACTACAAAAGTGCAATTTTTTTGAGTTGCAATCCAATTTCTCACAATCGGGCAGAACATATTAATCTGGACTACCATCTTCTTCAAGAGCTTGTTGTCACAAGCACTCTTCGTACACAACATGTCCCCTATCACTTACAATTACCAAGAGTGTCTCTCGGCCATTGTATGAGTTCTTCCAATCCAAGCTATGAAGGGGGGGGGGGGGGGGGGGGGTGGTGGGGGGTGGTGGGGAGTGTTAACATATCTCCAAAACCTTATCCTCAATCACAGTGGGCAGTGGGGTGTAGCAAATCACGTTGATTTGTTTCCGCATTTACTTGTAATCACATATATTGTATATCCCTGTAATGATGCTGTATATTCCTCTAATTATGCTTTACAGTTTATTTAAAGGAAACAGTCACCACAGATAAGGTGTGGTGAATTTACAAATCTTATCATTTCTTATGTTTATTGTTTAGGAATGAAACCCTAGCCTATTTAGAAGTCTCCCAAGAAGTTTGGAATCAAAATGAATTAAAACAGAGAAAATTGGAAAATTTTTAGAACTTGCTGCTTGCATGCTAGTAGAGTGTAAGGTGAGCGCCAAGAGAATTTTAACAAACCAACTTTGCCGCTTGAGCTTCAAGTTGCGCACAGGCCTTTACAAATCTTCATCGCTTGAGTGCTTATCGAGTGCAAAGCAATTTTTTTTTGGTTTTGGGTTTTCTCTAATAAAATACATAGACTTCCATGCTTGATGACTGATTAAGCATTAACTCCATTGTTCGAGATCTGCTCGAGTTTGTCAAGCACTGAATGTTTTTCTAACTTGTCATTTGCCACTCGAGCATCCTTCGAGCGCCAATTGCCGGGGTACTCTCGTGTTTCTTTTGTAGAACAGTGATGCATCTGCTACTCAATTATGTGTTTGCACGGTGATCAAGCATGAGAGCTTTCTAGCTACTGCTTGAGTGCTGATCAAGCACCACTCGAGCGTGCTTCTTTACTTGCACGTTTCAGCTCTGATTTTGATTCTTTGGCAGATGAACACTTGGACTTGTTTCGAACACAATGAACATGCTTCTATCATCGAATTAAGCCAAGACCACCTACGAGGACCTAACAAAGAGAAAATAAAAATGTACTCATATAATCATAATATGGAAGAATAAAATAAATAAAACAAACTTTTTAATTTTTTAGATAGAAACAAAATAACTAAACTTAGCTCTAGAAGAATATGTAATTAGTTAAACTCTACCAATTATATATCAAAATATATACATTTAATGCAGTAATATATAATACTTTGTATAAGATATATATATACGTACATACTTAACAAGTTGGGCCCACCCAAGCTTGGGTTAGGCTCTTTAAGTTAATGAGCTATTTTTTAGGCTTAGGTTCATTTCATGAGCCTAAAAATAGAGCTCAAGCTCGGGCTCAGCTCGTTGACAGCCCTATCAAAGGGACTTTGGCTAGTTTAGGTGGTTAGTGAAAGCAAGGTTCTACATTTCGGTTTTGTTTCGTTGGGGGTTTCACCTAGTGACAGAAACGAAAGCCGATTCATGGGAAAATATGAAAATGTGAAAATCTGGGTTTTTTTTTTGGTTATCTGGGCAATACTTCAAGTGTTCCGCCTATTTAAATGGCAAAAAATTTAAAAATAACGTTTCCTCCCATTTCTCTCTTTTTCGCCCCATTTCACTTGAAAATTCATTCTGTTTCACTGGAAATTTTTCTTGATTTTTATGGAGTGAAATACCCACACGAAACCTCTCACAGGGGTTGTTTGGAGTATAAATAATGATTGAAAGCCTCCTTCAATTGATGGAAGATTCATTGAACTAATTGACCTTATCATTTTTCACCATGTTTTCTCTTGGAGATGTGTCTTAAAAAATTTTTTTGATCGGTAGCTTAAAATTTATGAAGTCTTTCTAGAGATAATGTAGCTTAAATAATAATAACTGAAGATCCTTTCAGTTTGTTAGATAAAAAAGTAGTAAACCTCACAGCACTGTTTTGCTGGTTAGTTTAATGGTGTTTCAATATATAAGAGTATTATTAACCAAAAGCTTATCTCCTAACCAAGTAGAGGAATAATTCAATCTAGTTATTCTATCCTAGCATTAAAACTATAAGATTTCAGACTCAATAGGAGTAGTAAATACAGAACCTCCATTCCTTAAAACAGTGGCATTTTTCCTCCCTTGCCCCTTATCTTCATCTTTCCTTCCTTCTCTCTTTTCCTTAATCAGTTAAAATCTCCCAATGACCTAGTTAGCATCACAATAGGCTAATTATTTTCTTTCACAGTTTTACTCAGTTTGCAAGAGATCTTAATTGAATGATTATCCTTATTAGTTCGATTAGGCTAATTAGTGAACTTAGCTGCACATGCTTGCAAGAGCCACATGTTAGCTCCAAGGTCTCAGGAGGGACGGACCGGTAACTGATCTAACCTTAGAATTTTTTGTGTAATGTGTCTGTACTCAGACTTGAATCCGCAGCCTAGGGCTTGTGTGTCCATAGGAAATAGGATAAGATAGTATATATAATTAGCTCAATAATATATAAGTAAACATATAAGTCATAAATTAGTAGACAAGTACTAAAGTTCTATTAGACTAGGCAGTCACTTGGGCAAAAAAATCACCTAGTTACCCTTTAAAAAATAATAATAATAATAATAATAAAAAAACATTGCCTTTTCACGCAGTTGCCTGCTGAAAACATGACAGGTGCCTAAGTATTGTTCACATAAGCTAGAACTGCTTGGGAGCGGGAAAATTGCCTAGTTTCCCACCTAAGTGTGTGTCTTTAACAACGCTATGGGGTAGAAAGATTCATCTTGTAATAAAAGTAGAACTGAACTTTTTTCTATTTCTTTTAAGGAAGTATTTACCTTTAAATAGAATACGCTTCTGTATTTTACTAATATAAATTTCCTTGTGCACTGAACTAGCCCTTTATATTCTTTATCTTCACAATTATATTTTTGCTGCATCACCAATCGATTGATATGACAAAACATTATATCTATAATGCTTTTCACATTCAACATTTTCTTTCTTTTGTATCTCCTAATGTATATGATGTTTGCTAACATGTGGAAAAACATATCTGCTAACATGTGGAAAAACATATTCCTGTGGTAGAAATCACGACATTTCAATTTTATCATGATACTCTTTCTTTCAGTATCCTGTCCATGGTTTGCAATTATATTTCAACCCTAGCTTTAGCATTCTAGTATGGTTATTTGTCTTGTTCTTGAGATGGCTATGCTTAACCACAAGAAATTCTGCTAGGGACCAAACAATTTGAAAATCAGATCCATGCTGAGATAAGAGGACGAATCAAGGAAGATGATATTTCTGCTCCTTTACGCAAAGGGTCTTATTATTACTATGAAAGGACTTTGGAGGGAAAGGAATACATTCAGTACTGTAGGCGCCTTATACCTAACATTGAGGTCCCCCCTTCTGTGTATGATACAATGCCAACAGGACTCAATTCTCCTCAAGAGCATGTTATCCTGGATGTGAATGTTATGGCTGAGGGACATAAATATTATATGATTGGGGCTTTCAAGGTTTCTGCAAGTCCTTGAGGTTTAATTGTGATGTTTTTCTGCTTACTGCACTTATCTTCCTATTAGTATTTTTCTCTTGAATTCCTTTTCAGGTCAGTCCAAATGGTAAGCTGGTAGCATATGCAGAAGATACTAAAGGAGATGAGATTTATACTGTTCATGTTATTGATGCCGAGACTCGAGCTTCTGTTGAGAAGCCTCTGGTAGGTGTGACATCGTATCTGGAATGGGCAGGCGATGAAGCACTTGTTTACATCACAATGGATGGGATCCTTCGCCCAGACAAGGTCGGTAAGAATAGTTCTAGTTGAAATTCTATATGGGATTGACACTGCCACATTTTCTTTTCTTCTCCTTTTTTTTTTGGGTTTTCCTTTTTATTGTCCATGTTCCCATTATTTTTTAGTATAAAAACTAAGAGCAAAGCTCCATGTCCATCAAGGCACACAAAGAGAGCACGAAGTAGTTTCTTTTATCTGAATCTGTAGATGAATCAAGATGGATAAAGAAGGTTCTCATATTAAAAAAAAAAAAGATTAAATAAAGTGAAAACTATTGGCAGCGAAACAACTGATTTTCGGTTGAGATAGGTTTGCACCAAGGTTTAGCTATTAGCCCTTATCTTTTCACTTTAGTTATAGATTAGTTAACGAGTCATATTCAAGATGAGGTGCCTTTGTGTATGTTATTTGCAAATGATGTAGTATCGGTGAGTCACACTAGGGAAGAAGTAAATATGAAGATAAAATTATAGAGAAATACCTTAGAATCAAAGGGTTTTAAAATAAGCCATGTAAAGACCGAGTATATGAAATGCCCTTTTAATACAAATAATAATATAACTAATTAAACGATTAGAATTAACAATCAGGATGTCCGTTTAAGTAATAAGTTCAAATATCGTAGGATTAATGTTTTAAAAAGATGAAGAAATTGATGAAGATGTTGCAAATATGATTAGAGTTGGTTGGCTTTAGTGGAAGGGTGCTTTTAAGGTTTTGTGTGATAAACGTGTTCAATCTAAATTAAAGGATAAGTTTTATAAGATAATAATTAGACTAGCTATATTGTATGGTGCAAAATGCTGGGCGGCAAAAAATCAACATGTTCTGAAGATGAGTGGTATTGAGATGAGGATGCTAAGATGGACTTGTGGAAAAACTAAGAAAGACAAAATAAGAAATGAAGACATTCGAAAGTGGTTAGGCATTGCATGCATTAGGGATCACTGTTTGCAATGTCGCGACATTTTGTCGAAATGTCGCGACATGTTGCAATTTTCCAGGGTGGCGACACGAAACCACCTTGGAAAATGGTATTTCCAGCTTTCCAGTAAGTTGGTGACATGTCAACGACTTACTAGAAAATGTCGCACGTGAAAGTCACGTGCGACATTTAGGTCGACTTATAGTCAATCTGCACTCGAAATGTCGCGATTTGGGCAACATTTCGAGTGCAGAATCCCCCTTTCTCCCATTCTTCTTGGTTTTCTTCAATTTTTTATTCAATATCTTCTCTAAACACTTCAAGTCAAAGGATTCTTGAAGGCTAAGGTGAATCTTGAGGCTTTGGAGGAAGAAATCAACCATTTGGCTTTGTGTGTAAGGTAAAATTTTATTTTTGCATTTACTTGGGGCAAATCTTAGTAGAATGACATGAAATTTTAGTATAACATACATGAAAATGGAATATTTTCATATAAAAATTATATTAATGTTAGAAATATATATTGTAAAATATTAGGAATTTGTTTACATTTCTATTAAAGAAATAGTATTTTCTAATTATGCTTTTTAGTTTAAAAATAGTAAAAAATTATTAAAAAAAATTAAAAATTGAGGAAATTTTTTAATAAAAAAACAGGGCTTCAATGCAATTAATAATTGTTGGACTGATGTAGTTTACAATTTCTGAACTACTTCTAATTATGATTTTGTAATTAAATAATTATTAAAAATAGTAAAAAATATTAAAAATTGAGGAAAAATTAAAAAAAACCAGGGCTTCAATGCAATTAATAGCTGTTGGATTGATGTAGTTTACATTTTCTGAAGTACTTCTAATTATGATTTTGTAATTAAATAATTATTAAAAATAGTAAAAAAATATTAAAAAATATAAAAAAAATTATGGAAAAATTATAAAAAATAGCAAGGGCTCGATACACTTTAGTATGTGGATATATTGAAGTAGTTTACATTTTCTAAACTATTTTAGCCTACTTATGTTTTGTTTTTTTCGGTGAGACGATATGGCGGGGACTGGGAGGAAGGAAGATATTGGATGGAATCATGGCGTACCATTTGAGGGCAACAAGAACGAGGCAGTTTGTAATTATTGCCATCAGATTATCAGGGGTGGTTGGGTTTCCAGATTGAAGCAGCATTTGGCACATGGCTTTAAGAATGTGTCAAATTGCTCCAAGGTACCACCAAAAGTTAAACAAATGATGAAGGATCAACTTGAGTGGTCTTCTACCAGTAGGGTAGAGAGGAGGGGGAGAGAGGAGGATGTGAGGTGGAAGTTGGCAGAGCCTTATGTATGATTGTCAGATGGTAGTGATTCAAATGACGACACCCCATATCCACCTGATTGTGTCACAGTGGACAATTGAGCAGCTTATCGGGTTTAGTGGCGGGTTTCTATGCAGTTAGAGTTTGAGAGGAGGAAGTCTGAGAGACTTGGGTTAGCTAGGGGGCTGGGACATCTAGAGGAGGACTTGGAGGAGCTAGAGGGGTTGGTGGTAGTGCTAGAATGCCAAGGGGCAAAGGTGGAGCTTTCATACAATCCCATAGCACGAGGATGCCAGATCCTCCCATGGATCCATCATTTTACAAATCAAAGGATGCAGAGTAAAAAAGATTGAAGGATGCATGGAATGGGGGGAGTGTAAGAGAAAAATGGGTAAGTTCATCTCAAAATTCTTCATTTTTAGTACATCCCAGCAAATGCAGCTGCTAGTCCACACTTTAAGAACATGATAGATGTTGTACAATAATCTGGAAGAGGAGTATTGCCCCCTACACCCCATGACATAATGGGGAAATATTTAGATGATGAAGAGAAGGAGATAAGAGCTTACATAGATACCCTACGACCACATTGGGAGGAGTTTGGTGTTACTATCATGTGTGATAGTTGGACTGGTTCAACCCAATTATCTATTATATATTTCATGATATATTGCAAGGGTAGGGCGGTCTTTTTGAGATCAGTGGATGCTAGTGATAAGATTAAGGAATGTAAGTATATAGTTGGGTTGATGAAGTCAATAATTGAAGAAGTTGGCAAGAAGAATGTAGTACACATTGTTATAAATAATGGGAGTGCCTATATGAAGGCAGGAAAGCTAATCCAGAAGAAGTATAACATATATTGGACCTCATGTGCGGCCCATTGTATTTATTTGATGTTGGAGGCCACTGCAAAGAGGAAGAGTATCATTTCAGTGCTATCAGATGCTAGGAAATTGACGACCTTTATATATAATCATGGATATGTACTGGCGATGATCAGAGAAGCCTGGGGTGGTGACATTGTTAGACTGGGCATCATGCGCTTTGCCACGAATTACATAGCGCTTGAAAGCATTTTGAATTGCATAGTAGGCCTAAGTATGATGTTTACATGAGAGCAGTGGACCAATTGCTCCTTGAGTGATAGTCCTGCTAGGAAGAGAGTGGAGAGGATTGTTCTTTCTAACAAATTTTGGGATAAAGTCCGCGAGTTGGTGGTGATGCTAAAGTCGATTTATCGTGTATTGCGGGCGGTTGACACTGATGCATATCCTACCATGGGTTCTATTTATGAATCCATGAGACTTATGAAAGAAAAATTGAGGCTGCTTCTCCTAAGTCATTTCAGTGGATCCATGAGATAATAGATGAACGATGGTACGGGACATTGGGCCACCCACTTCATAGCGCAGGTAAGTATTACTTTTACTATTAGTGAACTCTGAATTTTGAAATACAATATGCTTGTTATGTAGTGTACTAATGCACTATCATTATGTCTATGTCAATTTGTCAAAAACATAGCATATTTCTTGAATCCAAAATACAGTCATCGGCTTGGAACACATCGTGACTCGCTAGATGCTGTGCATTCATTGTATGCAAAGTTGGATCCAGAGTCACAGACAAAAGGTGATTTTGGCAATGAGGTAAGTCATGTGATAATGAAATCAATAGATTCAATACTAAATTTGGAATTGAGGATATGAGATTAACAATAACAAGTTTGTATGGATTTGACTTTGATAGATTATTATGTTTCGAGATGTGATGGGGTTATTTGGTCGTCAGGCAGCTATTGAGTCTAGGCATAAGATGATGCCATGTAAGTTATCCTCTTATTTGAGTGGTATTGAGTCTATTGAATTTGACTATTGAGTTGTTAATTTTAAATTTAATTTTAATAGGAATCCATGTTTACACTACAGGTGAGTGGTGGGCCATGTATGGCTCGGATGAACCCACTCTTTGGTCACTTGCTGTCTGCGTCCTCGCTCAGACGGCATCCTCATCTGCATGTGAGCAGAATTGGAGCATATTTGCTCTCATTCACACAAAGCAACGAAATCATCTTGCATACGAGAAGTTGCAAAAGCTGGTTTTCTGTCATTACAACATGAAGCTAAAACTGAGGCAGTTTATAGTGCCGAGGGATCCATTAGATGCCTTGTATACAAATGAGTATGATGAGAATGACCTTGTCACAGAGTGGGTTAGGTATGCTAAGATGGATGAGCCTGATGGTTGACCTAGTGAGCATGTAGCCAGCATAGGTGTCAATTTGGGGATTGATGTTTAGGTGTCAATTTGGGGATTGATGTTGATGTTAACACTGTGATGGAGGAGGTGAGTTCCATGAGTAGAGATTCATTTGATAGGGCTATAAGGATTGTTCCTCCATCTCATAGATCTACAACATCCGGTAGTGGTAGCTAGCATAGACAAGCCGATACTAGTAGAGGAAAGCAGGCGGCGGCACCTGAGGAGGCCACCACGAGTGCATCAGAGTTAGAGAGTGGTAGTGGTGGAGGGGGGGATGATAGTGGTGGTAGTGGTTCTGGTTTCGATGATGATGATGGTAGGGATTAGGGAGGTAGTTCTGCACAGAGGCCGTACGAGCTCTTTATTGGGGAATCACGTTTCCATCATGCTACACAGGATTCAGACCATGGTGCTGCCCCTATAGTGCCTTAGAGTCAGGGTGTTGAGCCCACAGAGCGCCATTATCAACAAAAAGGAAAGGGAAGGAAGTATGCGGTAGCAGATGATGAGACATCCCTTTCCCACAGCTTCGGTTCCATGGATGTTAGAGGGGGCCAACATTCAACATCTTCTGCATCTTATAGAGGATCTAGCTATGGTCAGAGTTATGGCTCACAGAAGGAGTCAGGTTCATATGGATATGGTAGTGTACCATATGGTGAAGGATATACTCATGGATATGATTATGGTATTTTCCCATAGTATCCATACCCCACAGGGTACAATCCTTAGATGTATGCATATCCACCACCACCAATGGTAGTACCCATGCCCGTCAGTGTGTGTATTACATACTCCTACCATCCTCAATATCCACCTATGGGCATTCTACTACAAGTGACTGTGGAGGATTATGAGCGTTATGTGAGGGAGAACACAACTTGGTACCGTGACACCATGACTAGGTAGCACTATTGTCAAGATTTGGAGCACACACTATATTGAGCAGCACATTGGCGTGATCGTGACAATGGTGATGGAGATGACATTGAGCCAGCCCGACATTCTTTATGGATATGAGTCATATGACTCACATGACCTCTTTGAGCTTGTTGTTTACTTGTTTTTGAACTTAGCAGCTTCATGCACCTTCCATTTATGCATGAAAGGAACATTGTATCTTCAATTCTTGTTTAAACTTTCTTTGAACATGAAAATAGTCTTTTATATACATTTTCATGACTATTCTTATGTTTTTAGGTGTATTTTGTTTCATTTAAGCCTAGGAATAGCATAATATGTCATTAATGTACCTTTTTTTGAGTTTTTTTAACCTTTTTTACAGCTTGGAGATTTTTCCACCAAGTCGGCGACATTTTGCCGAAATGGTGAACCTTGTTAGAAATAAAATGGAGGAAAGTGTGTTAAGATGATTTGGTTATGTAAAGCGAAGACCTAGAGATGCACCTGTAAGAAGGTGTGAAAGTATGCACATTGAAAGGTCTAAGCAAGTAAGAGGAAGACCTAAAAAGATATGGATAGAGTGTATAAAACAAGACATACAAAAACTTAGATTAACTGAAGATATGATTTTTGATAGAATGGTATGGGGAGACAAGATTTGTGTCGCCAACTCCACTATAGTGGGAACTGAGAACTAGCTTATGATGATGATGATGATTAAAATGGAATTTGTCCATTCATTTCTCAACCAAGTGATTAGCTTCATGAACCAAGCTTATATTCAAGGTTTTCATTTTCATTGTCTTCCATTTGCATCAACAGATGAAGGAACATAGTCCTTCACCTAAACTACATTTTCATTCTACATAGTATTAGTTTAAGGGAGGCATATGCTGCACTGGTTTTTATGTTTAGGAATAATTGATATGAAACTTTGCTTGAAAAAATTGAAATGGTGAAGGTGGTGGTAACTTTGCATGGTACACAAAAATGGGGCATGATCAGGTTCCTGTTGAAGAGATGGTCTATACTTAGGATATTGTTCAAGGTGGCTACTCATGGACGGAGTCATAGTTTTGGATTGAACCTGTGTCTTGTGGAATAAGTGGCTTGGAATGTGTTGGGTTCCTTCCATTCTTGGAAGTAGCTAGCTAAAGGTGTTCCTTGGCTCTTGAACTCATTTTTGCCATTCCTTTTTATGAGTCACACATCTTACACCATGAAATTATAGCAAAGGTTGATGGAGCAAAGATCAAGAAAAGTAGCTCGAATGTCTGAAAATTAAGTTTGCCTTATGTCAAGAATGATTACCATTGAAGCTATAATTTTAGTTAGACAACCAATGGAGAACTTTAGGTAGAAGAAGGGTGATCTTCAAGTGATTTTTCTTAGTCTTGGGAAAGCATATAATAGACTACTAAGGGATTCAACTTGGTGGATTTTGGGTAGAGTACCAACAAATTATTACAAAAGCATATAATAGACTACTAAGGGATTCAATTTGGTGGGTTATGGGTAGGGTACCACCAAATTAATACATAGGTATCATTAAGGATATGTATGAGGGCTGACGACTAAGTTGAGAACAATTAATAATGAGGCTAATGATTTTCAAGTAACTATATTGATCTACATCCGGATTCAACTATGAGACTTTATCTTTCTGCTTTCATTGTGGATGAATTGACAATTATTCAAGAAATGCCTTGGTGAATGTGATTTGTAATGTGGCTTTGGTGCACCAAACTAGAGGTGGAGTATATCCAGATCTAGAAGTAAAAAAGGTATAACTTGAAGTCAATAGGTTTCAAAAAAAGTCTAATTGAAGAAATATGAAGAAGATGAAGAAAAATATTTTCTGTATTTCTGAAGTCCAAATATACACAGCCGATTTTTGTTTTTATAGTACAATTGAGAAAAGAAAGTAATCTCCAAAGATATTCTAATCTAGAGATCTTTCTAAAAATTAATCTGCCCAAAAAAAAAATAAAAAAATCTGTACATTAGATCCCTGGACAATTATGTTTCTAATTTGTCTAATGACCTAGAAGCTCAATCCTCTCCAATTAGAAACTCAATTTCGCAAATCACTCTACCTTGGTTGGGATCCTAACAGTCCCTAATCACTCAAAATAATCAAGATTTCATCACTCCCCCTCAAGTTGGATGGTAGATTTTGACCATATCCAACTTTCAAATGAAATCATCAAAACATTGCAGAGACAGTCCTTTGGTAAAGATATCTGCAATTTGATCTTTTGTAGGACCATAAGTCATACAGATGATCCCATCTTCAACCTTTTCCTTGATGAAATGACTATCTTCCTCTATGTGTTTGGTCCTATCATGCTGAATTCAATTTAAAGATATATTGATTGCTACTTTATTATCACAATAAAGTTTTATTGGAGACTTTACTATGACACCTAGTTCATCCAAGAGTTTCTTTAACCCCAAACTTTCACACATTCCCGGCACAACTGCTCTAAATTCAGCTTCAGCACTACTTCTGGCCACTACAGTCTATTTCTTACTTCTCCATGTTATTAGATTCCCCCATACAAAGGTGCAGTACCAAGTAGTAGGCCTTCTGTCTTCTATTGATCCTGCCCAATCAGCATCGGTATAGATTCCTACTTCTTTGCTATCACTTTTCTTGAATAGCAGCCCTTTGCCTAGAGAGCCCTTGAGGTATCTGAGAATTTTTTACACAGCTTCTAGGTGAGCTTCCTTTGGTGAATGCATGTGTTTACTTACAACCAAGGTTTTCAGTATCAGTGCTGCTACTTGAAAAAATGGCACGCTGATGGCACACCAAAATTTCGACAGAAAGTGGAATTTTTTTTATTTGTTGCTTAAAATCAAAGATTATTGATCAATAAGATGATTATAAGGTTATAATACATGAATAACATAAGTACATGTGCAAATAATCACTGAATAAGTGGTAATATCATGCATAGCCATAGTAATATGAAATGTAATAAGTTAATAACTAAAACTAAAGGGCAACTAATAAGGATGCAATCATGCAAATAGTAACAAACTTAACAAACATAGCATTCAATTCATACATAGTTAAATTAAATACAATAATGAATGATACCATCAAGAATGGAAGGAGTGATGTCTTGATTAGAACATAGGAGGCTTAAACCCTGCCTGCTCCCCGATGTAGTGGCAAATTCGCTTCCATGACATCTTATATATATAATCTTTCTTGAACAACCTAACATGTACTCATACTGCTCCTGAGACATGTGTCCAATAATACTAACAAGAGGGAAGTCAGGATAATAACTGCACAACCTATCTGGCTCTGCATCTGACTTTGGCTCTGGCTGAGGCAATGCCGGTGGTGGTGGAGAATAAGCAACAATGCCTTATCCAGTGGGCAACACTCCACCCGATGAGGCATAGTATCCATATGGATATGGGTTCACTGGAAAGACCCAAATGGATCAGAAGTCTGCATCTGCTGTAAGTCACGATATCCGTAGGACCCATAGCTACTGGTATCTGACGACTCTGCTGGGCCAGGCTACTGAGGATTATATTATGAACCATAATGCCCTGATGTGAATAATGGTCCCCGATTTGAATAGTGGTCCCCATAAGATGAGCTGGATCCAACATCCAGTGATCCAAAACTCTGAGCAATGGAGGACTCGTCGTCGTCCACACCAGTATGCTGTTGCTGCTTTCCTTTGCCCCTCCTCTAGAATGGCTGTGTCGTCCTTTAGACGCCAAGGCAGATTTCTTAGGTTCAGTATTAACATTCTCCTTCAGCATCACCTTTCGTCTGTTTTCTTCTCGTCTTACTTCTGAGAAAACTTCACGTATTGAAGGCAAAGGACGACGGCCCATAATCCTTCCTCTAAAATCATCCAAGTCTCGATTGAGCCCAGCAAGAAATTCACACACTCTTTCATTTTTGACTTTCTTCTTGTATCGAACACTGTCAGCAGAACATTCCCACTCTTCTTCGAAACTCAAGTCAAGCTCTTGCCAGAGAGCTATCATCTCCATGAAGTAACCTGTGACTTCTCTCTCCCTTTGCTTCATCTGCCACAAACGGGTTTTAATTTCAAATATTTGAAAGGAGTTTTCAACGTCTGAATACGTCTCTCATACCACATTCCAAACATCTTTTGCTATTGGCAAGAAAAGATATGTCTTTCCAATTGACGGTTTCATAGAATTAATAAGCCACGCTGTCACCATTGAGTTCTTTGACTTCCATCTTTGCGAAGCAACAGCATCGGTTGAGGCCGGCTTCTTTGTTTCTCCGGTAAGGTAACCAAGTTTACCTTTGTCATTGATTGTTTGAGCCCACTCAAGGAAGTTTTTTCCATTGAGTTTCTCCACCGTAAGTTGAAAGGAAGAGTTTTCAAGTCCGCTTGATCTCATGGTGGAGATAGCTTCTGTCTCACCATCAGGATTTTCAGACGACATTGAACCTCTACCATTGATGGCAGTTTCTGCCATTGAAGATTGGAGTTAGAGAAAGGATGGCTCTAATACCATGAAGAAATATGAAGAAGATGAAGAAAAATATTTTCTGTATTTTTTGGAGTACAAATATACATAGCTGTTTCCTATTTTTATAATACAATTGAGAAAAGAAATGGAAAGAAAGCAATCTCCAAAGATATTCTGATATGGAGATCTTTCTAAAAAATTAAAAGCAATCTCCAAAGATATTCTGATCAGGAGATCTTTGTACAGTAGATCCCTAGACAATTTCTGTTTCTAATTAGTCCACTGAAATACGAAACTCAATCCTCTCCAATTAGAAACTCAATTTTGCAAATAACTCCACCTTGGTTGGGATCCTAACAGTCCCTAATCACTCAAAATAATCAAGATTTCATCACCAATACTTGAATTAAGCTTGACCATGAGAGTTTAGATTTAGTACAAATAACAGTAGGGGTGAATCAATAATCAGAATTGAGGAAGAGATGATCTCCAAAAGAAATCATTTTGTTAAGCACTTTGTTTTCTTGAATCTAATTTTCATAAAGATGGAAATTTGAATGAGGATGTTGCATGTAAAGGAAAGGCTGATGGTTTAAATGGGAGGTGCTTTTAAAGTTTAATTTGATCAGCTATTCAACTTTAGCTCAAAGGCAATTTTATATACAGCATCTGGGTGGCCAGAATGAGCGGATTTTTTGGATTCAAAGAAGCATCATATGTATATAAAATTTTAAGTTTGAAAAGACTAGTGAAGATAGGTGAGAAATGAACAAATAAAATGTCTGGGAGAAGTCCATATAGGAGATAGGATGGGGGAAAGTAGGTCATGATGATTTTGCCATGTTATAAAAGACTTAAGTAGGTAATTTCTTGAAGGTGTTAGGGGCTGTATATTGAAGGATCATAAAGGGGTATGATCAAGACCAAAAGGACACAAATATAGTTATTCCAAAATGATTTGAATTGACGTGATCCGATTGAAGATGTGAGTTTTGACAAATTAAGATGGTGGAAAATGATCTACATTGCCATCTCTATCTGGTGTGCGACAAGGCATTATGTTGTTAGGGTTCTTGTTCAATATAAACACGTGCATATTAATTACTGAGAACAAATATGATTAAGTTCATAATTTTTGTTGGCAACATGCTAATATTTGACACTATAAATAAACCATAATTAACTGTAATTCATATTATATTATTTTTTATCTAACATATTTAGAATCCTTTCCAACAAAAAAATGAAATGAAAAAAAGAAAGGAAGAACATGCTATCAATTTGGATCCTTCTCTGGATTTGGATCTGATCTGAATCTAGCCTAGATTTTAGAATGTAAACATGAATCTGATCCATGGTTTATTTAGACCATTGTTATTGATCTAGATTCCCAAAAATGGAAGGCAGTTTGGATTTTGATCTCTGGTCAAACTTGCTCCAATTTTTATCTACATCCCATCCTAAAATTAAGTTCAAATTCTTACTCCTGAACAATGGGGATGGGTCTGAGATGGAATTTCTGATTGCACATTTTATGGGTGTGCATTTTCACCCACTGAATCTCATTTATTTTGCAGTAGTATGGACTTATCTGATGTAGTATTTTTTCTTTGCATGCAGCATAAAGTTTCTGCATTGCAGCCAGCTCTAGTGTACAAATCAAGCAATAGAAAGAATGGTGGTAACACCAACCACTTTCCTCGGAGACCTTGGTTGCTTCTGCTTCCTAAGGAAGGATGGCCATGAAAACTACCTGAACGCTCCATGCTAGCTGATAATTTTAGCAAGTATGGTCGTTTATGTTTCATCTTAAAAATTTTCGGACAGGATAACCTTTCCGAAAGAGGTTATTCGGCCCTTTTTGGGATTCAGTATTCATGAAGATCCACTTGGTGCCTTTTTCTAATAAAAAGAGTCCTGGGTTGTCACAACAGAGGGAGCTACATTGTATCGTTGCATTATCCAAAACTACAACTTGGATTGGATCTCATCTGCTGATGGACAATTGTGACCACGTATAACAACCCTATGGGAGTACTGCTTAATAAGACATGGGAACCCTGTTGAGAAACTTGAAAGTTTTTAGTCCTCTATATGAGTGTTCTTGTTTATGAACAATAGTGGAGCTATCTTATCTTCATGGGAAAGACTGCTAAAACCAACTACAATCTGGTATGAAATATCGCATATATGAACCAAATGTTGACAGAAAGGATGTGATCTCACCTGACTAGATAGCTCATTGCACTGGAGAATTCAGTGCACCAGACCTTGTTATGAACATTTATGAGTATGGACAGGTTTAAGCTATCTGACTCCACTTCAATCCAGTGGGATGAAAAGGAGATAAACCCATCCAAGCAAGAACTCTGAAGGATATTGTATTTATTATTTTCCTCTTATTTATCTATAATGTGCTGCTATTCATAAAAAGTGAAAAGATATGTCTTTTAACCTCATTAAATCTGCCATTTGACAATCATAAAACACAGTAACTTTGTATTAACTCCCACAGAAATATGATTTATATAAATTCATGGCCCTTTCTTTCACTAGCACAATTGTATTTAAATGCAAGCATGGGCTGCGCTCTTTTTACTTATGACATTCAACTTGTTCCTTATCATGGTCTATTTGCAGGTAACCAAGAATTGTGCTATCTTCTTTTGCTCAAGTTACCTGTCAAGAAATGGTTTTTGCCACAAGCAGAAATGATTTATTCTGAATTAATCTTTGAGTTATTATTTTATTTTGCTTAAAAAAATTACTATGGGAAGGATATACAAAAAAATCAGAAGAGAAACAGAAACAGAATGTCGGTTACAATCATGTGTAATTTCAAACAAAAGAATATTTACATTCTTGTAGGTTGTGAATATTTTAATGCTTTGTCAATAAATTAAACTTGGACTTTCTTGGTTATACAGCAAACAGTTGAAATTTTGAAGCATTTAATTTTTCGTAGGTGTGGTTTCATGAATTGGGATCTGAACAATCGAGCGACACTTGCCTCTATCACGAACAGGATGATATGTTCTCTCTTGATCTTCAGGCTTCTGAGAGCAAAAAATACTTGTTTGTAGCATCCGAGAGTAAAAATACGTGTTTTGTATTCTATCTCGATATTGCAAAGCCAGAAAGTGGCCTTGTAGTTTTGACACCTCGTTTAGATGGCATTTACACATCAGTTAGACATCGTGGACATCATTTTTTTATTCAGAGAAGAAGCAATGAGTTTTTCAATTCAGAACTACTAGTTTGTCCGTTGGATAATCCATCTGCCACTACTATTCTTCTTCCACACAGGAAAAGGTATTACAGATGTTATATTTGTTGCTGTTAGCAATTAGAAAAAAGACTAAGTTTATGGCAAATCTGCATTTGGTATTTATTTTCTGCTGGATTGAGGCCTCTTTAAATTTTACATAATTGTGTATATCCATTGGACAGGCAATGGATAGCTGTACAGATTCTTTCCCTGTACCGATTCTTCTTAATCAGAAAGAAGTTAATGCTGCATATATTAGGATAGCTGTATAGATCTATTTCTTGTAATTAAGGCATTGATTTCCTATAATTAGGGTGATGTAATGGGCTGTGATTTCGTGTAAATTACGTAGCAATTTATGATCTTTCCTATAACTGTGATGAGAACCCAAGGAGATTGAGCAAAAGGGTGCAAAGGAGAGGTGCTGCTGTGGTTGCATGACTGGCTACTTAAAATCTTTTTAATTGCTTCATTAAGGGTAGTTTAGTGATTTAGTCTTCACTAGTAGGGTTAATCACTTTATTAAGGGTAGGTTGGTAATTCTATCTTTATTATTAGGGACTAAGGGCTGAAATAGTGAAAGGGGGGAGGATTATTGTTTTGGGACTTGAACTTGCAAGAAGCAAGCATGGACTTTCTTGAGATTTCTTTCGGCTTTCCTAGATTTCGCTCTTGGGATTGCTTGGGCTAGATTAGGGTTAATTCTGTAATTCTAATTTAGAAGTTTGTTATTGTAAGTGATTTGAGTTGATTGAATCAAACTTTCTCTTCACTCTTCTTTGGTTTATTGAGATTTGTTCTTGTAAACCCTAGAATCCCCAATTCAATCTAGAATAAACCCTAGATTGTTAGGCTTGGTATTAGATTTCGGAATGGGGTCCTTATCAATTGGTGCTCCCATTGAGATCTTTAATCTCTCTCAAACGAACAAGGGTTTTTGCTCGTGAACAGTGCGCATGAATAGTGCTCGTGAATAGTCATTGAGATCTTCAATCTCTCTCAAATGAACAGTGTGTGTGATAGTGCTCATGAACAATGCGTGTGAATAGTGCGCATGAACAATACCGAGAATAGTGCACGTGAACAGTGCCATGAACAGTGTGCAATGGAACTGGAAATACAGTAAACACTTTAGGGAATAACCCAAGCACTAAACGGGCACGGTTTGAAGCATTGGAGGAAAGTCATTTGAAACTTACTAAGATGATGGAGGAGATTACTACATCCATAACTCAACTGATCATGAATATGAATCAAACTAATTGATCAGTAGAAGAAATGAGGAGGGAGAATAATGCGAGTATAGAGAGTCGAACGAAAGTTGGCTGAAGAAAGTAAAGGTGAGAGAGAATCACGACGAACTCATGGAGTAGATTACAAGTCCAGTGTTCCAAAACGAGTACATCTATGGTAAGATCATGGTTTCAAATATCGTATCGTATCGCACGATACGCGCGATACATATCGTGCCTAACGGCACGATACACACTACTGTTTTGTGATACAGGTCGAATCGACCTGTATCCACCATGTATCGACTGTATCCAGTCGATAATCGACTTAAAAAATTGTAAAAAAATGTAAAAAAAGAGTGCGAGAGGGAGCAAGAGCTGCAAGACAGAGCGAGAGGGTGGGAGAGAGCGAAAGAAAGAGAACGTGAGAGAGCAGCGAGAGAGTGGGAGAGAGCGAGAGAAAGAGAGCGAGAGAAAAAGAACGAGAGTGCAACAGAGAGAGAGAGAGAGAGAGAAGGAGAGCGACTGAGTGAGAGAAAGAGAACGAGAGAGAGGAGCGAGAGAGTGGGAGAGAGCGAGGGAAAGAGAACGAGAGAGAGCAACAGAGAGAGAGCGAGAGAAGGAGAGCGACTGAGCGAGAGAAAGAGATCGAGCGAGAGAGAGAGAGAGAGAGAGAGAGAAAGAGAGAGAGAGAGAGAAGAGGGATTGGTGCCGTACCTGGTTCGCTGCCGTTGTCGTTGCCGTCGCCGCCGCTTTCTCCTTCCCTCATTCTTGATTTCTCCCTTTCTCTCTCGCTCAATCGCCGAAGTGATTTCGTATAAAAGTTTTATAAAAGTTTTTTATATTAAAAAGAAATGTTATATTTGATATACAAACAAATTTCTTATATATTATATATAAAAGAAAAAAGAAGTTTGCTTTTATAATTATATAAATATAATAAATAGAATATGAATATAGATATATATGATAAAATTAATTATAAATATACATAAAATAATTAAAAAATTATATATATATATATATATATATATATATATATATATATATATATATAAAATTAGAAAATTATATTTTACATACAAAAATATTTGAATGGTAAAAAGTTATAAAAATTTTATTCTTATATACACACATATATAATATAGTATTAGATAATTATATTTAATCTACATACATAATTATAAAAAATATATTTGACTGGTAAAAAATGACAAAATTTTTTTATTATTTACAAACACGTACATATAAATTAATTATTAATAATATATTTCTTGAAATTATTAATAATAATATATCATAATTATTACTCTAATATTAAATTTTAAATTAGCATGCACAATAAACTTTCTTACTCTATTTATTTGTTTATTTAGCATATTATGGCTTTTGTTTTTTTTTTATATTAAATTTCCTAAAATCTTTTTGAATATATGTTGATTTGTTTCCATAACACATAAATATTCTTTGTGTAGACCTATGATGTCAGAAACATATTTATTTATCATATTTTTAACTTATCTTTCTATCTAAATAGGTTTTGTTTCATGTATCCACTATTTTTTATGCGTATCCTCGATACGTTTCCATTTTTGGATCGTCCGATACGGCACGTCGATATGATACTTTAAACCATGGGTAAGATGGGCATGAGATTGATTTTACTGAGATGGAATTAGAGGAAACAAGACCACGAGAAGAAGCTAGACCTCCAAGACAGTTTAGAAGAGGTGGAAGGTAGAGGCATGGTTTTGGAAAGGTGGGTCAATGATGACGGGGACTATTCTAGGGTCTCTAGTCCTAGGAGGAGTTAGAGGGAAGATAGGGATTATGCAGAGGAAGTAGATGTTGGCTACGAGGTAGAGCAGGGTGGACATGGCAGGAGACCTTATGGCCGAATGCACTATAATGAGAAGAGAAGGGAGCATAGAAGGAATGAGAACGACTACAGGGCTGATAAAAGAGGGCATCGGTATCATGACCGAGGACCTTGAAAGCCTAAGATTGATTTTCCACATTTTGATGGAGGAGATCCTCATGAATGTTTGGATAAGGTGAAGCATTGCTTCTATGTCTATAAGATAGCTAGGGAGGACCGAGTGACAACCGCTTGTTTCAATTTGGATGGCAAGGCGAGCAAATGGTAGAGATGGCTCAAGGCCCAATATGACAAGGAAGGGAAAAGACTAGGGTGGACGACGTTTGAGGAGTTTATGGCTCAATAGGGACCTTCACCAGTAGTCAACCACCATGGTCAGCTTGCTAAACTGCGACAGGAAGGGAGAGTACAAACCTATATTGAAGAGTTCCGGCAATTGTAGACTATGGTGAGGGCTTGGTCAGAGGAGGCACTGATGGGGACTTTTATTGATGGGTTGAAACCATGGCTGGCCAAGGAACTTAAGTTGAAGCAGCCGAGAAAGTTACTTGAGGCTATGAGAATGGCAAAGATTCTAGATGAAAGCTACTTTGATGAGAAGAGGCAGACCAAGGAGAACATGGGGAGCAAGATTTCCAAAATTGTACAAACCAAGACTCCTTGGAGAGGAAAAGAAGTTTCTGAAAGCATCATGGGAGGCAAATCAAAAGATGTTATGAAGCTCTCCAGGGAAGATGTATAGGAGAGAATAAAAAAGGGTCTATGCTTCAGATGTGGTGACAAATGGGGGCAAGGATCACCGTTGTATGTCTGGACAGGTGTTTGTGCTATTGGAGCCTAGTGTTGAGGAAGATGAAGAGGGTGTTGTGGAAGTCGAGTCTAGTGAGGAAGGTGAACCAAAAGTGGCTGGTTATAGTGAGGATAATGAGGCTGATTTATCACTCAATACCATGTCAGGAACCCAAAAGCCTTCTACTATGATGTTCATGGCTTGGATTGGTAAACATCTAGTAACTTTGTATGTGGATTCCAGATCTTCTCGTAATTTCATTAATGCGAATATTGTGAGGAAGATTGGGTTGAGAGAGGAGTGGCCGTAGAGCCATTTGATGTGAAGGTGGCTAATGGAGGTAAGCTTAAATGCGAGGTGGTAGGACGAAAAGTGAAGATGAATATACAAGGGGTTAGGATTGTAGCTGACTTGCATGTTCAAGTTAGGAGGTAAGAAGAGAACTTGGACAGCATTATCATCGAAAGAGTTAAAGCCGTGTGAAGCCAACATGATGGAGAAGCTATGCAAGGGCGGTGCTCAATGTTTGTTGTGGTAAGCGCAAGTGAGAACCGAGTAGATGTAGAAGAAAAGAACAGAGAAGGGCTAAAAGCCGAGTTACAGCAGCTGCCTGAGCAAGTTAAGAAGGTTGTGGGAGGCCATAGACGTGTTCTTGAGGTGCCAACAAGCCTTCCCCCTTTGAGGCACTTCAGTCATTGGATTGCGTTGAAGGATGAGACCAAACCGGTGAATGTACCACCTTACAGGTATGCACACTTTCAGAAGGGAGAGATTGAAAGGTAGGTAGAAGAGATGTTGAAGAATGGATTGATCAAGCCAAGTACAAACCTATTTTCATCTCTGGTGTTGCTAGTCAGGAAGAAGGATGGGACTTGGAGGTTTTGCACTGATTACAGGGCTTTGAATGAAGGTACAGTGAAGGATAGGTTTCCCATTCCAACAATGGATGAAATGTTAGGTGAGTTGCATGGGGCTAGAGTTTTCACTAATCTGGATTTGAGAGGAGGTTATCACCAAATCCGCACGAAGGAGGACGTGCATAAAACAGCATTTAGGACACACTCGGGTCATTGTGAGTACCTATTGATGCCTTTTGGGTTGTGCAATACACCTACTTTCCAGGCAGCCATGAACTCAATTTTCAGGCCTTATTTGAGGAAGTTTGTACTGGTTTTCTTTGATGACATCCTCATTTTCTCTAAGTCCATCGAGGAGCATTTATCACAGTTGGAGTTTGTATTGGCAATACTTGAGCAGCATCTTTTCTTCATCAAGATGTCCAAGTGTGAGTTTGTTAGGGGAGAGTTGGAGAACCGTGGGCATATCATCTTGGGTGAAGGAGTGAAGGTGGATGCTAGGAAGATTGGGGCTATGGTGGATTGACCATTGCCTAAGAATATATCAGCTTTGAGGGGCTTCTTGGGCTGGATAGGTTATTACAGGAGGTTTGTTAAGAACTATGGGCTGATTGCTAGACCGCTAACCTTCATGCTTAAGAAAGACAAATTTGAGTGGATAAATGAAGCGAAGCAAGCCTTTGATGACTTGAAAAGAGCTATAATGCAAACTCCAGTGTTGGCACTGCCTAACTTTGAGAAACCATTCGAGATCTACACAGATACGAGTGGGGATGGAATTAGGGCTGTGTTTATCAAGAGAATAGACCTTTGGCATTTATCTCCATAGCCTTGGGTCCTATGAAGAAGGCTTGGAGCACCTATGCTAGGAAGATGTTGGCGGTTGTGCACGCAGTTAAGATGTGGAGGCCCTTTTTTTTGGGCAGAAAGTTCACAATAGTAACTGATCAGCAGGCTTTTGAGGCACTTGTTAGAGCAGAAGATTGTGACTCCAGAGCAACAGAAGTTTTCACTGAAGCTTCTAGGGTTTGAGTATGATATAAACTATCAATCGGGAAGGGAAAATAAGGTAGCTGATGCCTTATCAAGAAAGAAGGGTAGCCCAGTGATGTGGACCATGTATAGGGAGGATGAGCCGAGCTTGATGGTTCTTAGCAGAGCCGAGTGGAGGATTTGGGATAAAATAAGAGAAGCTGTGAAGCTTGATGCCAGGGCCCAGGAAATTTGTAAGAAGCTGCAGCACCAAGAAGATAGAGTTGGTGGCTACAACCTAAAAGATGATTTGCTATATTACAAGAGATATGTATATGTGCCTGAAGTACCGAGGTTGAAAGAGGACATCCTTGCTCACTTCCATAATAGCAAGGAAGGGGGACATTCAGGGTGGTTGAGGACATATGTGATGGTTAAGCACTTCTTCTATTGGGAAGTGCTTAAGAATACAGTAAAGACTACGATGGCAGAGTGTGATATTAGTTAGAAGGTGAAGTATGACCAGCGGGCACCTGTAGGGTTGCTACAACCATTACTGATACCGGAGAGAATTTGGGAAGATCTTACTATGGATTTTGTGGGAGGATTGCCTAGTAGCTGAGGTTTTGAGACGATTTTGTTGGTAGTGGATCGGCTAAGCAAAAGTGCCCATTTTATTCCACTCAAGCATCCATCCACCGCTAATAGTGTGGCTAAAGCCTTTGTGGATTGCGTGGTCAAGTAGCACGGGATTCCTACAAGCATAGTGACGGATATGGGGAAGCTATTCATGAGTTCTTTCTAGCAAGAGCTTTTCACTTTACAGGGCAGCAAGTTGAAGGCAAGCTCCTCCAATCACCCTCAGACGGATGAACAAACCGAGGTGGTGAACCAGACACTTGAGCAGTATTTGCGGTGCTATTGCCGTGAGGAGCAAACCAGGTGGAAGGAGTTCATTCCTTGGGCCGAGTATTGGTACAACACTTCACATCAAGATGAGTCCTTTTGAGGTAGTGTATGGGAGGCCACCACCAGTGTTGACTACTTCTGAGAGGGGGACAGCCCGGAATGAGGAAGTGGAGAGGGAGTTGTTGGCAAGAGATGAAATCTTTGCCAAGGTAAAGGAGGTTGAAAAGGCTCAAAGGAAAATAAAGAAGTACTATGACCATGGGAGAAGGGATGTGGCTTTTGAGCCAAGAGAGTATGTGTACCTTAAGCTTCAACCATGCAGACAAAAGTCTTTGAAGAAGAAGTTTAATGTGAAGTTATCCCAGAGGTATTGTGGACCTTTTAAGATGTTGGAGGGGATAGGAGAGGTAGCTTATAAGTTGGAGTTACCACCATCTTCAATGCTACACCTTGTATTTCATGTGACAATGTTGAGGGTGGGAAATCCTAGCCTGATTGCAAAAGAGTTGCCAACATTTGATGAAGAAGGTAGGATGCTATTGAAACCAAAGGAAGCACTTCGATATAGAAGTTGGAGGAAAGGTCGGGGAAAGAAGAAGGCTTGGCAGGTGCTAGTGCAATGGAGTAGCGTTCCTAAGGACAAAGCTTCTTGGGAAGATTATGACGACATGGTGGAGAGGTTCCCAAATTTCACTCTTGAGGACAAGCGTATTCTTGATGAGAGGGGAAATAATGAGAACCCAAGGAGATTGAGCGAAAGGGTGCAAAGGAGAGGTGCTGCCATGGTTGCATGACTGGCTACTTAAAATCTTTTTGATTGCTTCATTAAGGGTAGTTTAGTAATTAGGTCTTCACGAGTAGGGTTAATCACTTCATTAAGGGTAGGTTGGTAATTCGATCTTTATTACTAGGGAATAAGGGCTCAAACAATGAAAGGGGGGAGGATTATTGTTTTGGGACTTGAACTTGCGAGAGGCAAGCGTGGAGTTTCTTGGGATTTCTTTCGGCTTTCCTAGATTTTGCTCTGATTGCTTGGGCTAGATTAGGGTTAATTTTGTAATCCTAATTTAGAAGTTTGTTATTGCAAGTGATTTGAGTTGATTGAATCAAACTTTCTCTTCATTCTTCTTTGGTTTATTGAGATTTGTTCTTGTAAACCCTAGAATCCCCAATTCAATCTAGAATAAACCCTAAATTGTTAGGCTTGGTATTGGATTCCGGAACGGGGGTCCTTATCAAATGTTTTAGCTGATCAGCCTATTTAATTTGGAACAAGAAAAGCATACAGTAGCAAGTTTTTCATAGAACTCTCTGAGTTTATCATGGTATCAAAGCCAGGTTTTTGAATCCTCACGTGTCTCCTATTCTCGAGTCCTTTTGTGTAGCTTAGCCATAGTTCAAGTCTTTGATTCTTGGGATTCTCGATCAGCTCCCTCAGCCTCATGTCTTTAGACAAGTTTGATGCCTTCTTGATTTGTTTTAATAGCCAAAACTATTCAGCCTGGGAGTTCCCCTTCAAGGTTTTTAACAAATGCAAGGATCTATGGGGCCATGTTGATGGCAGCAAACAAGGATCTCTACGCTAAGTGGGATGTCAAGGATGCTCAAGTCATGGCATAGATTTTTGGATCTGTTGAATCTAACATCGTCTTGAACCTTCGACCCTCCAAGACTATTACAGAGATGTGGACTTACCTGAAGAAACTCTATAGCCAAACACTGCTTGTCAGTTCCAGCTTGAACTTGAAATAGCCACTCTCCAACAGGGTAGTCTCTCCATTTCTGATTTTTACTCTAGCTCCATGAATCTTTGGGCTGAATTTACCGACAAGTCTATGCCACCTTATCTCCCAAAGGTCTTAGTTTTGTTCAATCTGTCCATGAAACTACTAAGAGAGATCAGTTCCTTATGAAACTAAGATCTGGATTTGAAGGCACTTGGTCCAATCTTATGAATTGAGAGCCTTTCCCCTCTTTGGATGCATGTCTTAATGGTTTATTTCATGAGGAGCAGCATCTCCTCAATCAAACTGCCATAGAATTATTACAGATAATAATGTCTGATGCAGGTGCTGATTTTATCAAATTATTTACTATATTTTCCTAAGAATGAATTCCTTCTGCCTAGTAGATGTAAATTTGATTGAAACATTGTCCTTTTGGTACCGTGCCTTGAGCAAATGAGGGTTATGTTCCCTTTGCATACTATACTATTGATGATTGGTTATATTGTGGAACTGGTGTATGTCTGCATTTTGCCTTGAAATAAACTTTCGTCAACTGTTATTGTTTTCCATTATCACTTTGGGGAGCAGCCATATGAAAATTCCCTATCTTAACACTTTTCCATGTGCTTATCAACTAATTTATGGCAATGACATTCTCAGTGTATCTTATTAGCAGGGAATATTTTAGCAACACACAGCTTACTAACATGTGGATTTTATCCAGTGTCAAAATACAGGGAATACAATTATTTCATGATCATATTGTTGTACATGAGCGTGAAAATGGTCTACAGAAAGTGACTATTTATGGCCTTCCAGCTGTGGGGGAGCCAATTGAGCATCTTCAAGGTGGTCGGGCTGTGGAATTTATTGATCCTATTTACTCGGTTGATCATTCAGAATCGCAATTTTCTTCGAGCATATTGCGATTTTCATATAGCTCAATGAAGACTCCTTTATCTGTGTATGACTATGATATGAACACAGGTGTTACTGTTTTGAAGAAGATTGAGGCGGTGAGTTGCCTTCTTGGTCTCTTTAATTCTTGAACTCATGGATTTATATCATAGTTTGAAATTTTTTTTTTTTTAATGATTCTATAAGCAGGATTGTTGTTATTTTTCTGATAAACCTTTCTTGGATTGAAGCATTTGAGTTAATATATGCAAAATTCTTTTGAACTATCTTATTATTAAAGGACTAATCTTTCTATCAATGACATAATGCAACATTGGTCATTGGGCTGGACATGACTTTGCTGGACTTCTTTTTGTGAGAACTGCTAAAACTTCTTCTGAGCTAACCTTTCATTTGAATTTCTTGGTGTTCTTACTCACTTAAATTTTCATTCTCTTTCATGATGGTCTTTGTTTAGATCTCTCATGGATTGGGGTTGGGCTAGGTAACAAATGGGCTGGGATGGGAAATGGTTAGAGATCAGGTTGATGTATTTGTAAGATAAACCTGCAAACCTAACTCAACTAATTTATTGTGGGCGGGTCGGGTTTGCCTGAATTGGAAAATGGCATCTTTTGTTGACCTGAACATGTTCCAAACTGCAAATATACCTAGTAGGGTTGGGGTGGTTACTGAGTCAGGTCAGATATTTCGACTCCTCAGCTCAAACCGTAGATGATGTATGTTGTAGGTATGCTTCCCAGGATACAATGGCTGTGTTTTAAAGAAAGAAGAGAGAAAAGGTTGGATGGAAAGGGATGACTGATTGTTGAATGAACTGGTTGGCCCCTCCCTTTTGTCCTTTTGTTTTTGGCATCTTAGGTATTAGTATACTAAACATTCATAAAAGTAATGGCGTCCACTTCCATAACCGTAACGGGGCTATTCTTTTCTTCTCAACAGCTCCAGGAAGAGATCATGTTTAGAGGTTCTTTGTAGAAAGTCTATGTATACTGAACATGGAAAAGATAACAATCCAAAAGCTTTTATACACTTTCTTTAGACTGCCTACATGTTATGCATCTGTTTGGAACATCATGCCCTGATTAATTAGTTGATCTAATATAGAATGTTCAAGAAAAGGAAGAAGTTACCATAGGTGAGGAACATTGCATTAAAATATATAAGTTTCACAAATTTGTTTACAATTTTTTTTTGTTGGTAAGAAGGTGAGACAATGTTTACAAATCAGCTATGTTTTAAGGCATCAATGGCTGTGTTGGAGTGATATTGGTTTGTTTCACATCCATTGAAAGGCTAATCATAACTGTTAATGGTTTGGTATAACCTGAAGATTATGTGAAGTTGGCTTTCTCTTTGGAGATCTTTTACTTTATGCCAGGTGCTGTAATCCAGTAACCTTTAATTTACATTATATCTGGTTGAGTTTGCCTCTGTTGGTCACTCTAGAAAAGTAAGTTTCATAGAAATGGAAAATTTCTTTGGTTCTTATTCAAATAAGATAGTTTTTGCTAATCAACTGTAATGATTATTAAAATATAAAAACGGGAAGGCTCCCTGTGTATGATTTATATTCAAAGAATGTAGCAGATGAAAAAACAACGTAGCTGGCTGTACGAAAAACATGGGAATAAGCTACAAAGAAAAAGGTTATTCCCAGCCAGTCCACATGCATACAAGGAAAAATATCAGTACCTTCAAAGTCTCCTCCAATGACAAAAAGGTTCAATCTGTACAATTTATTCAATTTAGTGACAAATATTTGAAGTATATTTTTAAGAGATAAAATTGCTATTTATGTCTTAACCCCTTTGCATTGCAAGTATCGTTTCTTTTCTCCTAAATCCAAGAACTTGCCTCTACAATCTACATCTATGTTTATTTTTTTTCTTTTCTTGTATGGAGGATAAGGGGGGTTACATCTATGTGTGTTTCCCGCCAATTTGTGTTCCATACCATCCAGGTTAGCATTCAGGTGGATCATTGACGTCTTAAGTGAAAAGGAATCATCTAACTGCTGAATGCTTTCTTCTGCTAGAGCAAGAATAGCACAAATGATAAAACTTCTCTTCATTGTTTCTTGTCTCCCTAGAAGAGGCTGGTAAATGGGTCATGGTCCCAACTTAATTGTTCCCAACGATGTACTGATACTTACAAGCTGCCACATTATTATGTAAAGCTTAAAATCTCAAATGTTATGAGAGAGGAGCAAAAACTTCAGTTCAACTTTCTTCTTAAATGATGTGTTACATTAGAAAACTTCCCCGGATATTTTCATAATTTTTTAAACAATTATTCATCTTAGCTCAAACCTGCTCTTTGCACATTTAGGTAGAATTTGCTGGTGTGCATTCTCATCGAGAAAAAAATCACCCCCTTGGATTTGTCTTTTTTTAACATTTCCTTTCCAATGTGTTGATGGTCTTTTGGATGTTAGTTTTTTGTGGTTTTAATGACAAGTGGCAGAGACTTTATGGTTTTCCTTTTTTGGTGCATTTAGAAGAATGCACTAGTAATAAGTATCTCACATCAAATATAACCAAAAGGTTGCTATTTTCATCATGTCCTTCTTTTCCTCAAGCTGCTATTAGTGCTTAATTTATCTTCAGCCAGTTCTCTTTTCATGATAAAAACCAATATTCCATAGATGATCTATTAAGCATTGTGTTCTATGCACTACTTTTTTTTTTTTTTTCTTTTTAACAAAAACCCCCTACGTCAAAAACTGAAGGGGCAATCCATCAGTGGGAGGGGTTTAGGCCCTGACCTTGACCTCTATATTAATGATAGAGAAAAAATTACAAGAGCAAGGAGGGGTCGTGGTGTGTGGGGGGGGGGGGGGGGGGGGGGGGGGGGGGGGGGTTTGGTTTTGTGTGTGTGTCGCAAGGTTTAACGTTGTGGTACCAATGGGCGTGCTGCCCCATTGCCCAAAACGAAATTTCGTTTGTGGGGTCAAAAAGCTGGAAAAATAAAAATAGACAAAAATGAGATTTTTTTTTTTTGGGGAAATTTCGCTAGCACGATTGTCCCGTTTCACCAATGAAGATTTCAAGAAATTTCCATTTCCCTCCCCATTTCGCCTCGTGTCGCTCGGCATGCTGCCCTATTTTGCCGGCACGCTGTAAAAAATCGTTAAAAATATAAATCAGCGATTTTCCAATGCATCGCTAATTGAAAAAAATGACTATAAACACTAGTGTGTGGGTGGGTTTGGGAACATACAGCATAACATCTAAAAATAAAGAGGACTAAGTGCAGAGAGAAGAAAGAAGAGATTTATCAAATCTATGTAAACCAAAAATATCCTTCGGAAGATCAGCAATATCCATACAGCTTATTAAAATCATCTCATCAGGAGCAGTCCCTCATGATGTGCATGCCTTCATCTGTCAAGACTATTTAACTTCACAATCCTTACTAATGTACTATGTGTTGGTTCTTTATTGTTGACATTAGATTTAAATGACTACTCCACCATTAAAAATACTCTAGGGTTACGTATTCAAGCTAAAGAAAGTCATGTTTATTTCCTGTTTGGTTGTGGTAAACATTATTTCTGTATATGAAAACAATTACTATGTCAAGGTGCTATGCTTATATATTGTCATGTTGAAATGAACTTATTTATATGGAATTGATTATGACATCAAGGACGGACAGAAATCATCTGCATGCAATATCTCGTGCACCCGCCAAATGTGGTTGGTGCATTCAGTTTAAAAAAAATCATTTCTCCCTCTTCTAATGATGTTTTTAAATGTGAATGCACCAGTCACAATGAAAGGGTGCATGGGCATGGGATATTGGATGCAAACAATATGCGTCCATCAAGGACCCCTGTGTACCATCATGTCAAAGACACGGTGTTGGGAAAAGAGTAAAAACTGGGACCTGGAAATCTACCATGTGAGTTTTGTCTCTATATTGGAACACCTTGACATTTCAAACAAGAAGATCGATAAGAAAATCAACTATGTAAAATAATCATGCTAAGTTTGTTTCTTCATCATCATGTGGTAACTTATTTTTATTGCATTTTCTTCATCATCACGTGGTAGTTTATGTTTATTGCACTGTAATTGTTGTCTTAGTAGTGTTGTCGTTCACCTTAGCCCTTTTGCCTTGTGATTAAAAAGAGAGGAATGTTATTCAGCTTTTATGTATAGAAGTGATAGTGTGATATACTACTAATTCCGGCATACCTTTTGCTTCTTCTATGTACGTCTTGAGTTTAATGAGATTTTAAACCCTGATCTGCTGCTGAAATTTCGCCTTGTAGCTACTAGCAGCACGTTTCACAGGTGAAATATGCGTGACTGCATCTTTAGCAATTTTTAGCAGCGTGCCAGTAAAATGCAGCGGCATGCCCATCCAAATGGCTTGAAACAGGGGGAAACACAATTTTTGAAAAAAATATTTATTTTTTCTGGGTAGCACGAATTGAAATTTAGCTCGCTTTGGGTGGAATTTCCCCAAAACCCAAAAACCTTCAATTTTTTGTGTTTTTTTAATTTTTTTCAATGACTAGAGTGCCACCAAAATTTTGCACCAAAATGTAAAAGCTTGGATATATGTGACTGTGAATTTAGTGCCAATTTATTGTGTCTTACTCTTACATAATGATATAAATTTTTGCCTTTCTGTTTGGGTTTTCTAACTCAAATTTTCATGTCCTTCAAGTCTATTCTTTATTTCTGAATGTAAATTGTCATTCAACTTTAAGCATTATTTCTATGTTAGTCATTCTGTATAATCACTTTAAACATGTGCATGATTTTCTTCATAGCCTTTCCACCATTTTATGCAGATATTGGGAGGTTTTGATCCGACAAATTATGTGACGGAAAGAAAATGGGCTACGGCTCAAGATGGTGCACAAGTTCCTATATCTATTGTTTACCAGAAGAGTCTTGTGAAGCTTGATGGATCTGATCCATTACTACTTTATGGCTATGGTTCATATGAGGTACTATATTCTTTTCGGACTGTTTATTGAAAACCACTTATTGTGTCAAGTAAACTGAAATTTCTGTGCTTAGTGACCCAAAAGGAAACAAAAATTTACAAAACTTTGTATTGGTAAATACGTCTTTTTGTGTGCCCTGTCTAATCTGTTTAAAATGATGTACATTTGACTATAAATTTCTTTCCTTTTCGAGAACTCCTTATAAGAGAAATCATTTATTCCCTCTAAAATACTCTTGACATGTTGTCATGTTTGCTAAAGTGGAACAAATTTAATTGCATGGCAAATCAAGTTTTTCTGCTATTTGGTGGCCTCTATATATATGTATATAGTAGTTCATGCTTTTTAGTTTCCAAGCAAGGGGCATGCTGGTACCCATTTATTGGGATACATGCTGTCATTATAGCTATATAACTTTATACAAATGCTATCATTTGGTTCCTCTTTTATTTATTCGTTCTATTCTTTTGGTGGTAAAAAACAGTGATAAATTAAAGAAAATAAAATTATTAAAAAAAGGAAAGACACCCATATTTGTCAAAAACTAATTCGTATACCACATTAAAGACATCTGGAAGAGAACCCTGTTAAAGACAAACTTGTTCCTTTTTTCCATTTCAAAATAGAGGAAGACAAAGCGCGTTCTGCCAGCCTTTATTCCATGAGACTAGTAGGAAAGCATGGTCTTCCCTTTACCTTCTAAGATTCTCTTGTTCTGTTTATTCAAAGGTTCAAATATATCTCAAACAGTAAGATATTAAGATACACACAAAATAGTCACTTTTCTTGTGGAAGTGGCCTAAAGCCATGCACATGGTACATCCACAATGATCTTAGGACAATTATGAATCACACTCAATGCACTGTGAACTAATTCCACAGCTAGAGGCAAAATAGCAATTAAGGTACAATGGCTGGCATATTTAAAGTTTGTCTTTGTTTTTCTTATGTTTTTTTTTTCCTTTTTGCTTTTTTCCATTCAATACAATGATTTGGAATCTGTGTTGTTGATATGCACCCATTTACTAAGGCTCTACAAAATGATGCAAAAAGAAATAATACATAGATAAAGCCAATTGCCCATCAATTCTTATCATTTTCATGCATATATATCAAAGAACTTCCTCTTCTTGCAGCATAGAGACGAGGCTTATTATGGTGATACTTTTCAATACAAACATGTTTGAAAGAATGTCAATTGGTACTTTAAACCATCAAAGAATGTTGCCAGTCCAATGAAAAAAAAACCAAACAAAAAGAAATAAGAAACAACTATGTGACTGGTTGAGATCATACAATTGATCTAGTAAGTGGATAGCTGAAATCATACAACTGAACTGGCCTGTGGATAGTTATATTGCCCGTGAACTGAATTATCCTTTTACAAGGCAGCATATACAAAATTAATATTGAGCTATGCTATATGGATTCTTCTCCTCACCCCAAGGTACACAGATTAACACAAGATAAAATGGTAAAGAGTATGGGTACATAGTATATCATTCACACTCATGACTAATTTTTCTTTAACACAGCTCATCTAGGGCTGACAATGGGTTGGATATTTATCTGAATCCGACTGAATCCAATCCAAGATATAGATCCGTGGTTCGAATACGAATATGAATTTAGGATCCGACCGAATTTGGATTTGAATTTGCCCATATCCGATCCAAATAGGATCCGAAAGGAAATCAATATACTATACACAAACCCAAACCAGAGACAGGTCAGACCGCTTGTAAACTTTGTAGAAACCACATTTGAACCAACCTTATTAAAACAAAAAATTGAAGTGTTTTAGTGTTTGTGAGAAATTGACTTGCCCTAGCATCCGTGAATTCGGATTTCGGTTATCCTGTTCGGTCAAATATCAAATTCGGATGCTATATATCTGTTCAGTTTCAAATTCGAATTCAAGTATAAAAGATTCGTCAGATTTCGGATCGAATTTGGATATCAGTTTTTTCTTTTTCTTTTTTTCGGTTTGAATTCGGATCATAGTAGATCCATACCGTATTCAACCCATTGCCAGCCCTACCCTCATCTGACACTCATCATTGAATCTAGGTAATATAGGTGTCATTTAAGTCAACGCCTCATCATCCCATGATAGGGACCGACCTCCTAAATAAATTGGCCTTCTCATTAATTGCCAACTTGAATCATTGTTGATAGCTTTGTCAGTTGGTCTTTAAAATGGTATTTTTCCAAGTACGCTGGATTGTTTCTACATTAGCTTACTTTTTTCAATGACTTTAATCTGACTTTATCTTTTTTCTGGCAATTGAATCTGTCTTGTTGTTTTAGGCTTGCATAGATCCCCATTTTAAGGCATCAAGGCTGTCACTGCTAGACCGGGGTTTTATTTTTGCAATAGCTCATGTTCGTGGGGGTGGTGAAATGGGGCGGCAGTGGTATGAGAATGGAAAGTTGTTGAAAAAGAGAAATACTTTTACTGACTTCATTGCTTGTGCCAATTACTTGATTGAAAAGAAGTACTGCTCAAAGGAAAAGTTATGTATTGAAGGAAGAAGTGCTGGAGGGTTGCTTATTGGTACTGTTCTGAACATGCAGCCTGATTTGTTCAAGGCTGCCATAGCTGGAGTGCCATTTGTAGATGTTTTAACTACAATGCTTGATCCAACAATACCCCTCACAACTTCAGAGTGGGAGGTCACCTCTTATTTCATTTAATGAGTCAATCTGAATGCTTGAATAACTCTAGTTTCAAACAATTTAATTGTGCTTTGTTTTATTTTCAAGAGGCTAAATCATATTACATAAGCCTTATATATGTTAATCGTCGATGGGATTCACCATTTATTTCCTTCCAGGTCTCCTATTCTAGAAACTTCATTATATAACCATAACCATCACAGCTATCTTGTTATTCTGGATAGACAGTGTTTAAGCTTCAGGTTCCTGAAAGATCTTTGAACCCAGGTGGCTAAATATTTTCTTTCATTTCAACCCATTTTGTCATGTCCGACCTTCTGGACTTGGACATTTTTTGTTCAATACTGGTGTGCTGGTAGTAAACCTTATCCTCTACCATCAGACCGCTTAGATTTCTCAGCTGCAACTGAACTATCTTGATTTGAAATTGTTCATCTGATTAGTTTGTTTTTGAAGGATGCATATTGCCAGATGTTTTTGTTCCATGCTTACATGCATTCTGCAACAATGATCAACTTAAGTTTGGTTATGTAGTTAGTTCTGGCTGATTTATTTGATGTTTTTCAGGAGTGGGGTGATCCAAGGAAGGAAGAATATTACTTCTATATGAAGTCCTACTCCCCGGTTGACAACGTGAGTAACAGAAAACTGTGTACTGTCACTATATACTTGCAACCATTAAGGAACTTAACAGTAACCAGCATTTGACCGCCTGAGTTTTTGTGAACGAATTGTATTATCAGGCAATCTTCAAATTTCGTTCATGGTTTGGCATTGTCCTATAATTTTCCCTTTTCCTTTTTGTCAGTAACTGTTAACTAATACGGTTACTAATTAAACTGCTACATAAAATTGTGAATAATTAGATCAGAATTATCTTTCTCTTTTTTGACATATGAGAAGGTTGGAAACCAAATATCAATGTCCATGTTTTCATTGCTGAAAGTGAAGTTTTAAATTTTGGGGTAATACATTGATTATTATTCTTATGGTGTGAAAAGACCACAGCCATTATTTTTAGTTTTTTTTCCTCTTTGTTTCATGTTAAATGTGTGGTTTAACTTCTAGCCTTATACAGATCAAGCCTCAAAATTACCCGAGCATTCTTGTAACAGCTGGTTTAAATGGTACGTGTATTTCTTGTCAATTGATGTTAATTTTGACATCTTAATTTGAATTGGGTGCACAAAAGGATGTGTTCTGTGCACCTTTATTAAATTCGCTAAACATATAAAGAATTACCATTTGAAACGTCAAATTCAAAATATTTTTGCTAACCGGTAGTCTATCTAGTTAGATTTAACGTCTGAGTTTACATTTGTTTGGACAGAAAAAAAGCATGAATGGTACTGAAAAAAAATTTATACTGGTCTGCTGCCTAAGATTGTTTAGGTTCAATTGAATTCTTCTTGGAAGACTTGTTTTTATAGTCATATATTAAATAATGACGGTATATTTGTGTTCTTGCATCATTCCACAAGTAGTGTTCTTTTTATATCCAATCTAAACTTAGTGTATGTCAACAGATCCCCGCGTTATGTACTCTGAACCTGCAAAGTTCGTTGCAAAACTGAGGGATATGAAGACTGATGATAACATGCTGCTGTTTAAGTGTGAACTTGGTGCTGGGCACTTTTCAAAGTCAGGAAGGTAATAGTTTTGCTTGAAGCTTTTCACTTCTTAATACTCAAACCAAGGTTCAACAAGTGTTCGATTAGGAATTTGGGACATAAATTTAGAAAATGAAGACCTGAACCTCATACGTGTTGCATGCAGCTCAAGTGCATTTAAATAGATCTTTGTAAACCTTGAAGCTGAGACTTGGTTCTCCTGAAACTTCACAAATTTTCCCAATGGAGTCAAGGTTTTTATATGCTCTAAGTGTGTCAGAGAGGACTGAATCACCCATTCACAAATTTTTTACACAGTAAATAGTCTGGGAACCTCGACTTGGCCATGCTAACATACAAATTTTAGCCCTGAAATATTTCCATATAGCTTGACTTTATATTACTAACTTTTAGACCCAAAAAATTTGCCACATTGCCAGAATAGAACTCTCTGAATCCAAGATCTTTCTCATAATGAAATTTCTAAAATACTAAGAACTTTGTGACTACAAATACAGTTGATAAAATCAGATACACATATATTAACAACTTTAAGCTGTTTGAAATATTGACAACATGTTCTGTCCAGAGATTTGATGGTGCAGATTGGCCACTATTACTCTTCATGGCAGGAACGCCTATGTCTTGCCAGTTAACTAGGCTGGGTGACAGAAAAGTAATTGCACCCAGAAGTTGTGCCCTTCGGAACAAAATAACCTTAGTTCACCTGCATTGGACTGCTTTCTATTGTTGCTGAAACTGCTGTGTGGTCTGTCCAATATCTACCAACTAGTAGAACTCTAGTAATACCTTGAGCTTATTACCTAATTCTAATTATAAATGCATCCTCAATATCCCTTACAGCTCATTTAGGCTTTGGACTATATATTTGTATTATTAGGATTTATCCTTGTTTATGTTACTCCTTGGAACTCTTTATCTGGTTACCATTAGACATGCTAGCTGTATTGATTATATTTATTTTTGCTAATATGTTAATCATTCTAATAATCTTCCCTTTCTTCATTTTTCCCCATTTCTTCCTATTTGAGTACAGTACTGCTCCAATCAGGACATGGTGCTGCAAATTCTGTCTTTAGTTTTTTATCCTGTCTTAAGACACACAGGAAATTTGTTATACAGTATCATGCCTTTCAAGGAAAGCCCTATCCCTTTATAGAGGGCTTATAATACTCAGCTGCCTATCTAGAGAAATGAATAAATGCATGATTTTATTATTTGTCCCAGGCACGAAATATTTTTGACTTTGCCTTTTCCATCTATCCCTTATGTCATTTATTTTTGTTGGATGCAGGTTCGAGAAGCTTGAAGAGGATGCCTTTACCTATACTTTTATATTGAAAGCATTGAACATGCTTCCAACTCCTGGGTCTGGGCAGAAATAGTTCGTCTTCGACGTTTTTTTTTTCTTTATATAAATTTATACATGTCTAATAAATGGGAATGTATGTGATTGCATATCTGTTTTCTTTCATCTGGATTAGGTCTCAACTATGGTTAAAAATTCTGAACGATGGAACAATCAAACAATGAAAACTAGGCGTTGAAAATTGATCATCAATTATGGAAATCTGTGAATGTATCCACTGATATGGTGGTCTGCGTTTAGCACTGTTGTTTTGGGCAATACAGAAGTAACTTGGATTGTTTGAATCTTTTATAACCATTATTGAAATGTCGGTAATTGTTGGTTCCTAGGGGTCATATTTGCCACCTTCAGGTGTTAATTATATCCATGTTTAGACTTGCACTGAAAATATCAAGGGACTGTTGGGGTCGCCTTACTAAGCTGAAATCCTATCTTTTGAAGCTGGAAATGTTTCCATATAAATCCTAGCCTTTTCCTTTGATCTCCAGCTATTGATTTAGTTTTTGGTAATTCTTTGCATAGAAGTTCTAGTCTCTCAGCAACTTTACGTTGGTTAGCTTAACTGAGTTAGATCCTACACCCAACCTAAACCCTACGTCCCTCTTCTGGCCGTCCTTGGGAATTCGCTGTCAGATCTGATCCTGTGTGAGGAGGATTGTGAGCGGCTTGGTGCACGCATTCAAGCTTCTCACTTCAATACATCAAAGGGAACTTTTAAGTCTTCAAAGATATAAGTAGTTTATATATTTGAGTAGGTTGTTGGTTTCCCTTAAACCATTGTTTTGTAGAGGTGGAGTTTACGTCAAAGTGGACTCTCTCACAACCTTTTCCTTGGATTAGGATTGTTTGTGAGGTTTTCAGTCTTCCTAGAAAACCGAGTTGTAAAGATTACTTGGGGTGAACTTGTGAAAACCCCTCTACTAGGAGAACCCTAGGGCTTGGATGAGCCCATGGGGGAGCAGAAGTAGTCCGGATTGACCCAACCACTATAAATCTCGTGTTAATTGTAACCTTAAACGCATGTAGTTGTATGCTCATCTGATGCATTGTTTTGTAATGACGATGCAATAGAGAAAATGTTTTTTTATTTTGTTTTGTCAGCTTACGTAAACTATCCAAATTGAATAATCTCTACTATATATAAAGCGAGGCACCCATTGGGAAGCGTGTTGAGCAAAATGTTCATCTTTCTCCAATAGCCCTTACATATCCATTGCCAATACTTACCAGTAAAAGGGTACAATAGTCAAAATGTCCCAAATCTCTCCTAACCTAACAAACCGTTTTAAAACTGCTTCCTCCATTTTTTACGTGCGGCCTGCTAGTAGCAATAATACAAGGAGAAAAGGAACAAGATGAAAGAAAGAGAGGATTTTCTTGAACAAAATTTTCATAAATATAAAAAGGAATTTACCAGTCATGTGGTACAAGTACAACAAAGTCCCTAACTACCACCCTCATCTCTCTGTGCAGATCTCGACCTAACCCTGCAGAAGACACGGATAATGGAGCGCTCTATGGACTGGCTAGGAAATAAGAGTAGGTCTGTGACGTCTGTCTCAGTCGATAAGCTACTAAGAGAAAGGAGAAGGGCGGCATCCTCAGCAGCGGTAGCATCTTCGGCAAGGGCAACGCCCTCTACAGAGGCAGTATCCTTAGCAGGAATAGCATCCGCAAAAGAGGTTGCAGCGTCTAAAGCAAGGGCAGAATCTTTAACCAGCACAGTCTCAGGGACATCATCATGAATCCAAGCTACAACCCAAGTAGAGGCGCCTCTCCAGGATATGCAATATGTCGATTTGAAGTCTCTGGGAGGTCCATGGCATCATCTGTAGGATCACATACTAGGATGGAGTGGGAGACAGCTGATGTGGCTGAAAACTCGAGGGAGTGTCTACTGGGGATAGACCAAAGGATGAATACGTCTTCCCCTCGTTGTCTGTGAATTTAGGCAAACAATACAAATATGAAATTACAAGAATAATCCAAACCAAAGGATAACAAACTAGCAGTTATAAGATACAAATAATCAAACACAAGGTAGACAATAGAGAGGCACATGAAGATTTATGTGGAAAACCTTCCAGTGAAGAGGGAAAAACCATGGGGCAATTTAAGCAAAATTTTCACTTTCTCAAAATAAGAAATAGTACAAGGAGATCTCTCAAGTTCTTGCCCAAAACTTAAGGTACAACCAAAAAATAGAATAATACAATATTACCTCACAATTGCAACAATGCGAACACCTCACCACACCCTTCCAATCCCATTGAAAAAATCAATAACCTTGGTGGTGGAAACCGCGAAGAAGACAAGGCGAAAAAAACCTCTTTCTTGAGCACAATCAAAATCCCAAAACGTACCCACGTTTTGACCTTTTTTCTTCACTTTGTTTTCTTCTTCTCAAAGGCACGTTTTAACCCTTTTCTCTCTCTAGGAAATGACCCCCAAACGGCAGCCTCACAATCTTTCTATTTCTTTCTTTAAAGAAAGAATAGAAACTTTCTTTCTTTTGATCGCGAGTAGGTGGGGTTGGGCCCATCATGGGCTTAGACGCAACCCAAAAAATCTCCCCCTCTAGGACCATGAAGAGGGCACACCATCTTTGGCTCTTTACATGGAGCCCATGCAAATTACCTCTTTGCAAAACTCATACATGGGAAGAGACTTTATCATAATTTCTAGCTCCCCTCGTGCAAAAGCAAAATATATAGTATTTCCTTGATAGTTAATGTTCTCTGCTAAATCTTCTCATTTGAGGTCTTTCAACTTCTTGCGAAGGGACTGGCTCCCCCTGCTCAACACCTTCTTGTGTTGGAATACCACTACCATCATTAACTGGTTCCTCCTTTGCGTCTTCCCCATCTGCAGCCTGTGACAATGGAGAAGGAACTGGACTAAGATCAAGAACTCCATCACTAGCATGTTTAGACTTTTCAAATTTACCAATATCTAAAGTATTCTGGTGCTCCATAAACACTATATCTCTGCTTCTATCTATCTTATTTTTCTCTGGATCTCATAACCTGTAGCCAAACTCTACATTTGCATACCCAACAAATACACATGGTATTGCTTTTCCATCTAATTAACTTGGGTCTTTCATCCTTGGGTACGTGCACAAAAGCCTTGCAACCAAACACTTTTAAATGAGCATAAGAAACATCTTGTTGGGTCAAAACCTTCTCTGGAATATCATCATCCAAAGGACTTGATGTATGAACTACTTCACCCCCAAAAGGACTTGACAATATGCTCATTGATAACTGTAGACATGTAAAACTCCGACTCGGATTATACTTTAATTATTAAGATTAATTATCTAAAGTGTGATTATTAGACTAATTAAGTATTTGTGTTATGAAGATGAGGTAAATGTGGATTATTCTTGAGGATTTAGAGAAATCAATTGAACTTTATGAAGGCTATTGAGGTAAGTTTAATTAATGTTATTTCTAAATTCCAATTCTCTAAGATACTCTCCAATTAGCTTAAATGAATTGGAAATCAAATTCTGAAACATTAGACTTATGTGTACCTAGAGTAATTCCCAAGTATACCCATGGTACCCCAAAGTTTACCCCAGGTACCCTCTAGGATAACACTAGTGTATACCCATGTATACCACAAAATACTCCCAAGAATACTTAAAGTAACTCCTAAGAGTAACCAAGGTACCTCCCAAATATACCTTAAGTATCTCCCAAGAATACCTAAATAACCTCTCAAGTATATCCCAAGTACCCCACTTCTATACCCAAGGTACACCCAAGTATTTCCTAAGGTACCCTCATTGTGTGCCCAAGGTATGCTCAAGTATTACCCAAGGTACCACCCAAGTGTTACTTAAAGTACCCCTCAATTATACCTAAGGTACCCCACTTGTATCCCTAAGGTACCCTACTTTAATTGCCTAAGGTACCCCTGTGTTTACCTAAGGTATCCTCTTGTGTTTGCCTAATGTACCCCTGTGTTTACCTAAGGTATCCCCTTGTGTTTGCCTAAGGTACCCCTGTGTTTGCCTAAGGTATCCCCACATGTATACCTAAAGTACCCCTTATATTACCTAAAGCACCTCACTCATATTGACTAAGGTACCCCACTGTTTTTCTCAAAGTACCACATTCGAATACCTAAAGTACCCCCTAATTATACCTAAGATACCTCATTTGTATTGCCTAAGGTATCTCTTTATTTTAACTAAGGTACCCTACCATCTTACTTGAAGTACTCCTTGTTTAGCTAAGGTACATTCCCTTATACAGCTAGAGGTACCCCCTTTATATAACTAAAGTACCTCCAACATACCTAAGGTACATCCCCTATATTACCTAGGGTACACCCCTTGTATTTCCTAGAGGTACTCCTCTCATATAAGTAAAGTACCCCCACTGTTTTACCTAGGGTACACCCCCTATATAGCCAAAGTACCCCCTTTGTATAACTAAAGTAACCCCTATATAAGTAAGGTAACCCCCCATTGTTTTGCCTAAGGTATAACCCATTATATAGTTAAGTACCCTCCTCAATATAACTGAGGTACACCCCCCTAAGCTTATCTAAAGTTTATTCTTTAGAATGACTACGGTAAATCCCTTGAAACATCAAGGTACCTCCTCAAATAACTAAAGTACCCCTCATATAACTGAGGTACCCTTCTGTGTTAACTGAGGTACAACTCCCAAGCATTCCTAAAGCATGCCTTTTGAAGTGGCTAAGGCAAACACCCCACTTAACACTAAGGTACCCCACTTAATACTAAGGTACCTCACTTGAATAACACTAAGGTACCCCTGGTATGCCTTAGGTACACCCTAGGGTTTAGTTGAATAAAAGCCTTGTTTAGGGGCAGATTTGAAAGACCCAAAACTTGGGCATATAAAAGGATGCCCTAATTTTTAATTAAGTGTTTGAGAACACTTCCTCTTGTCTTGATCGTATAGAACAAGAGAGAGAGTTGTGGGAGCTTGCTTCAAAGCTTCAAGAAGAAGGAGAAGAAGAGGAGAGCTAGGAGAGGAGGTTGCTTCTCTATTAACAGGTAAGTAGCAAACCCTTCCAAACAAAATGAATTACCAAAATTCGTATTCTCTCTCTAGGGTTTGATTTATTTGAAGAAATAATCTTGCATGTAAGTTTTTATTGCTAAAATTCGTAGGGTTTTGGTTGTATGATAATCTTGTTTAGTTTTCTATTGATTTGCCATGGATTTCCAGCTTTATTGATTATATTTCAGATTAGGGTCTAAGATTTGTGTTCATGTGGATTTGGGATGAAACTTTGTTTTGGAAAGTGTTTTAAAGTATGTTGAGATGCTTTATGATCACCCATTTTAATGTTGGAAAGGTTGTAAAAGATTTACATGAGTCTTGTGTTGAAATTACTCAAAATATTTCAAAATCCCGACCCTGCGATTAATCCTGAAAGTTGACGATTAATCCTGAGCTAAACCCCTAAAAAACTAGCCTCTGTTATCTTAAATTGCAAATCAGGATTAACCTGGGCGATTAATCTAGAGCCTTAGCGCGCGCACGTTCAAAGGGAACGCACGCACGTTGCCTTGTTTATTACCTTAGCGCGCGCGCGTCGACCATATTGTAAGCCTGGGCGCGCGAACCTTTAACCTGAACGCTCGAACATTGAGCTAATCGCCCCTGGGCAATTAATCCAGGGGTTAATCGTGGACCCTGTTTCTTGAGTTGTTCATCTTTTTTCTCTCCAACCCTTTCTCAAACAACCCAAAAGACATTTAAGTAAATGTCCTGTGTATTTATTGCTCCATTTACTTAAGTCTTTACATGTAAATAAGGTTTTACCCCCTATTTGGAACCAATAAAAATACTCCCAGGGCCCAATTCCCAACCAATAAAAAGTCAACTTTCCAGTTTGTGCCTAAATTTCCAGTTTTCCTGATTTTCAAATAAGACCACTTTTTGAGTTTGATATCCAAATGAGTGATTCAGAAGCCTAGAAAATTCTAGATGATTTGTATACCCTCCAATAGACTACAACCAGAAAATGAGCCCCAAACTTCTTGTAAATTTGTCTAGAAAAATTCGACACCGAAAAGTCAACGTTTTCAACCAGACTTAGAATATTTTTGAGGTCCAAAACTTTTTGTCTCGGAATCCATTGAATTTTGGTATGGTGACTTATTTGCGATTTGAAAGATCAACCCACTTATCGAAAATGTGTTTTGAGGATTTTATGACCTTCGTTTTGATTGGCTTGGATTTATGAAAGCGATGTCGAAAAACTCTTATATGACTTAACAAGGCTTTTGGCTTATGGTTTTATTGGCAGTGGATGGGGAATTCCACTTGCCCTTGGTATGGACTGGTAGTGGATGGGGAATTCCACTTGGTCTCGGTTGATTCAATAGTGGATGGGGAATTCCACTTGGCCTTGGTTGATTTAATAGTGGATGGGGAATTCCACTTGGCTTTGGTTCAAGCACTGGTTTACTCTTTGATTTGATTGGTTTGGTTTAAATTGTGAGTCGTCTAATTGGACTTTGTTCTTAGTGTGGATCCACAGTGAGTCTAATTAGTGTGTTGGTATTGGCTTGTTAGCTTTAATTGCCTTATCCATATAGCATTCCACTGTGGGGAATCAGTGAGGCCTTCTCGGGGAACAGAAGGTTGCGGCAACCCCCTGTCGCGGGAACCGGCGGGAGTCCTTGCGATTCATCGAGCAGTGGGTGGGGAATCCCACTTAGTCTGGATCCTTGGTTAGGTTGACTACTTGCCAGCCTATACGTGGGTACTCCGCTTGCTGAGATGTCCCTAGCTAGGCTTCTCTCTGTAAGTCGTGTAGGTGGCAATGGATACTGGTCATTAATCTAATTTACAGACATGCTAACCACGAGTCCTAACAAGACATGTTTACAGTATTTGATCGTATTTGTTGATTTGATTTCCCGAGTTACTTGATTGAGATATTTGAATTGGAATTTCTTTTATATCCGATTGAACTGTTTTGGTTTGCATTTAGTACTATATAATTGTGAATATCATCATGATGTTATAAAAACTGCATAAACTGTTTCTCTACATGCATGTTTGCTGCTTACTGGGACTTTAAGTCTCACGTGTGTTTTGTTTTACCGAATTTGTTTTCAGATCCACTTGGTGAGCCGCGTACCAGGGCAATTATTGAGGGTGAGCTTGAGTAAAGGCTAGAGGGCTACCATTTCTAACCGTAGTAGGGTTCTTATTATGATGATGTATTTTGTCTTAGGGATTGTATATGTGATGTAAATATTATTTTTGGACCTATACTCTTGGGAGAATCTTTTGTACTTATCTGTATATTTTGGGAAGATCATTGTGAATGGTTAGTTGCCTTAGTTGTATTTTGTTCACATGTATATCATGTTTTGGAGATTATAGTACAGATGATCTTTTGATTATATGGAAAATTTTTATTCCATGCTTCTTTAGTCATGCACTCTGATAAGTACATTGTAATTGCCCAGGAAATTGTGTTTATCAGGTTCTATTGGGCCCATAAGTAGGTCTCGGGTACTGGTTGGTGCTGTGATAGGGCAGACTCGGATCTGGGGCGCTACAAGACACCTGATTTTTGCACCCCTAAAATGAAGAAAATAAAAAGTCAAACCCTAAGGGGGTCAAAAGTTGACTTTTTCATCTAAGGACAATTGACCACCAAACTTCATACCATTAGAAAGAGGATTCCGATACGGTTTTAACGCCACTGAGTTTGCTCAAATCAAAGTTCGGATAAAGAAGTTATGGGCTGGTCAAATCTGGAAATAGCAGAAATCGACTTTCTACAAAACTCCAAATTAGCTGCTCAATTGGATATCAGCAGAAAGAGCGCATCGACACGATTCCAACACAACTGAGTTTGCTGGAATCTGAGTCCCGGATAAGGAGATATGAGCAAAACTGGCTAGCTCTGGGACGCGACTTTGCACTTCTGCTAAAAACTCAAATTTGCTGCCAAACTCTAGCTCAATGGATAGAGAATCTCAACCTGATTCTAACGCCACTAAGTTTGTTGAAAACGGATATCAGATGAAAGAGTTGTGAGCAGTCAAAATTTCAATAAATCTGCACATGTGGCAAGAATTAAAGAAAGAACAAAAAAATAAAAATCCAATAATAAAATAATAATATAATATAAATATCTAAGTAATTAAATTTAAAAAAAAAGTGAGAGATAAGAATGGACAAATTCTCCCATGTGGAGAATTCGTCCAACACTTGCTTGGAGAATAAGAAAGGAATCTAAGCCATCATTGTTTTCTTTAAAAAAAAGACATAATATAAAAAATATTTGTATTTTGGTCACTTTTTTCAACTATAAAAGAAGAAGAGGGGGGGGGGGGGGGGGGGGGCACCCCTAATTCCAAAGACAAGCAACAAACCCCTCTTCTTCCCCTTTTGCTCTCTCCCACTTCACTCACCCTCTCCCTTCTCCCTTCCTCCTTGATTTCCCTCAAGAGAAGCTGGTCCCCTACAGCCTTCACCCTCTTCTTCTTTGTCCTTTTCATGTCCAGACCCCTGCCCAAACTCTGTCCCACTCAAAACCAAAACCCAAAAGTACCCTTGGATTGCACCATCCTCCTTCACATTTCATCCCTTACAACCCAAGAGTGAGGAATCCCTTTTCATTCTGTTCTTGGAAGTTCTTGGAAATTCACCGAAGTGCGGAAGCGCTGCCGAAATTCTCGGAGAATTCCGACATCACCAAACCAAGGAATCAAGAGTGTGGTAACACTTCTAGTAATCTCTTTTTCAATATATATATATATATATATATATATATATATATGTGAATTTCCTTCTTTAAACAACCTTGAATTCTTCTTATTCTCCTGCATTTTTACTAAACTGTTTGTTCACTTGTGCCGGGGGTCCTCCCATATAAATGAGTGTTTCTTTATAGAAAGGGGATAGAGTGGATCCGTAAAACAAACAAAAGCAAGAAAATATGGGAACTAACATATTTTGATTTGAATGATTTCATTTGCAAATGTGAAAGGAGATTGTCCTTTTTAAATGGTCCCATGTAACCCTATCCTACTCCCTCTTTCCTTTCTCATTTTACAAAACTGAAAGATGGCTTAGTAAAATGGAGAAAAGAAAGACTACCTTCCATTGCAAAAGGAAAGGAGAAAAAGAAGACTTTGGAGAACCAATGAAGAAAATGCACCCTAACAGAAGTGTTCAAAATCACAATGGAGGTTGCTGGAGTCCCCTAGAGGATAGCCGGAATGATCCCGGCCGAAATCGGAGCAAAACGGCAAAATCAGGCAAAAACCGCATACTCAGAATGGTCAAGGCATGACTGCAGTTAATCTACAGTCTAGCCTCGACCGCAGTGTACCTGCGGTCATGCCCAGACCGCATAGTAACTGCGGTCATCTCAAAAAATGATTAAAAAATTAATTTTTTTTGACCCGGATGAGTTTGAACCGACCCGAATCGGTTTAACCCAACCTTGATTGACCGATTGGGCTATTTTTAGCCCATTGATAGACCTTGGGCCTATATGGGCCCACCAATACCTCCTTGGGCCCACTTAAGTGGCCCACCTTTGACTGGCCCATACCAGGCCCGTTTCCAACAAACGGGCCCAAGGCCACAAGCATATTGGCTATCGGGCCTAATCCAAGCCCACCAAGCCTTTTACATATTTAATTGATAAATAATAAAACCAAAAAGGGTTACCCAATAACCTTTCTGGGCTCAAGCCCAATCCTGGCAACCCACGGGTCTTCAAACAAGATCCGGATCCGACCCACTTCATCTAAATAAAAAGATAAAATAAAATAAAAGGGGCCCACACCACCAGAGGGTCCCACCAAACCAAAAAGTGGCATGCTGGTCTAGGAAAGGTGAAACTGACTCAAAAACCAGGGAAACCCGAGGGACCCGTCACACCGACGGGGCGGGGCGGGGTGTCTTCGGACTTCCCCGAACGTAACCAAGGACTTAGCTAGATCTCTAATAAGCCGCAGACCAGACTTAGACCCGGATAGGCAATCACTGTATCTGCTTGCACCTCTCAGGCAGTGGCGACTCTGAAAGTCCCGAGGTACGTATTTACACGTGCACCTCGTGTGAGATCTAGGATTTTTAGGTGCGCACAATAACATGCATCGTACTTTCTCAATAATAGTAGGTTCATCCTCTCAGTTACTCTATTATGTTGAGGTTTACGAGATACTATCTTCTCATGCCTTATACTATGTTTGCTGCAATATACTTCAAAATCTTTTGATGTGTACTCTCCTTAAGACAATAGAGGTACACCAAGATTTACGTGAAAACCCTCCAATGAAGAGGGAAAAACCATGGGGCAATTCAAGCAAATATTCCACTATCTCAAAAGAAGAAATAGTACAAGTAAATCTCTTAAGTTTCTACCCAAAACTTAAGGTACACATAATACAGAGTTACCTCCCCAACTGCAACAATGCAAATACTTCAACACACCCTTCCAATCCCATTGGAGAAATCACAACCTTGGTAGTGGAAATTGAAAAGAAATCCAAGCAAAACCCCTTTCTTGAGCACAATAAAAAAACTCCAAGAGAACCCCAAAACGTACCCACGTTTTTTCCTTTTTTCTGCACTTTTCTTCTCCTAAAAAACACCTTCTCTGTCTCTTGTGAAACCACCCACAAAACAACAACCACACTTTTGTTTCATCAACAATCACTACCACAAGTGCTTTAGTTTCACCTCTGAGTTCAACACAATCTTCTTCTGCCTGAGCTTTGTTATCTCCACAAGTAGTGGTCTCAACTGCTATGTCATTGGTCCCTATTTTGGGGGTTATTCCTTCACCAATGATTGCAGCAATATCAACAACTGTCACCTCTAGAACAGCAATCACCATCTAACACCGTATGTCAAATCATGTTCTTAGACTATTTCTAGCCTCGTTGACCACTTGAACAGTCTCTCTTTCATCGTCTTCGCTTGGAAAACTAGGTACATTCGCTCCTTTTTATTTTTGGCTAAACATTTGTGTTGGGCTAAACCAGCATCCTACTAATGGTATAAGGAAAAAAAATTGCATTGTAACCAATAACTTAAGTTATTAGTCTAGTGGTAAGCGCTTGATCCTACAAATTGATATTGGAACCTATGTCTCGAGTTCAAGTTTCTCAGTTAACATATTGTGTGGTTTGTATAGATGTACAGCTAGCCTACGTTGTACATGTTTTGGGGGGTTTCAATCCCCAATGTTGCATGGTTGTGGTAGGTATTGGCCGTTGCCTATGGTTCACAGGTACCTTGGAGGGACCGCGGAAAGGTTGTGGGTTTGAGTCCATTGGAGGGGGGGGCTTTGGTTGTCCTGGGAAGGCATGCTACTATTGGCAAGCGTTGGCCTGCAGTTTGCTCTCGGTTGGTAGCTGTTGGCTTGTGGTCGCAAGTTCTAGAGGGGGGTTGTTGGGGGTGTTGGACCAAAGTCCCGCATTTTGCTAATGGTATAAGAAAATAAAGTTGCTTTTTAACTAGTAACTTAAAGTTATTGGTCTAGTGGTAAGCGCTTTTTCCTACAAAAAATTATAATCGATGTTGTGATTATATTAAGCTATGAATGTTAAAAAAAATCAAAGAGAAATTGCATGTAAATTTATGGGGTTTGACAGTATGCCTACATATACGGAAGGGAAGAGTTTTCCACTAGTATGAGAAAATATTAGGGTTACAACATATATCTGTCCAAATTCCCATTACAACCCTAGCCCATATATTGGTCAAAATCCCCTCGGACCCGGAATATGAGCCACGATTTCCAACAATCTCTACCTTGGTAAATATTCAAACCTTGGGAGAAAAATAACAACCTCAAACACCACCTAGAACCACTGGGTTGCGAGTACTTCTCTTTTCAACATGTGGAAATGTAATGGCCTAGATCCGAGTATTTTTTTTTCCTTTTCCATGGAACAGGGCATTACTTGAATGATAAAAAAACAATTAAGAACAAGGCATAAAAAGATTGAAGATAAATCAAAGTGCGCTAAAATCCTTTGATTTTAAGGTATCTCCCCATATTTGTAGCTTAATATTTACTTCTTCTCTAGTGTGACCCGCCAATACTATATTGTCTGTAAATAGCATACACCAAGGCACCTCATCTTGAATATGAGTCATCGACCCATTTATAACTAAAGCAAAAAAGACAAGGGCTAATAATTGACCCTTGATGTGAGCCTATCTTAACCGGAAAATCAGTTGTTTCGCCGACAACACTTTTCACTTTAGTTAAGGCTCCCTCATCCATATCCTTCAGTACATCAATGTATTTCATTTGTTACACATTTTTTATACAAAGTCCACCAAATTAGTTCTCTTGGAACCCAGTTGATATCTAAAATGGTATTCTTATGACTATGCTGAATTTTTTCTACATGTAACCTACTTCTTTTAATGTTTTTAATATGAATTTTTATTTCTTCAGGCAATTGAACCTGTATTAATATTTTCAGGTTAGCTTAGAAACCCATTTTAAGGCATCAAGGCTGTCACTACTAGATCGGGGTTTTATTTTTGCAATAGCTCATGTTTGTGGGGGTGGCGAAAATGGGGATGCACTGGCATGAGAATGGGAAGCTGTTGAAGAAGAGTAATACTTTTATGGACTTCATTGCTTGTGCCAATTACTTAATTGATAATAAGTACTACTCAAAGGAAAAGTTATGTATTGAAGGAAGAAGTGTTGGAGGGCTTCTTATTGCTACCGTTCTGAACATGCAACCTAATTTGTTCAAGGCTACCATAGCTGAAGTACCATTTGTAGATGTTTTAACTACAATGCTTGACCCATCAATACCCCTCACAGCTTGGGAGTGGAAGGTCATCTCTTATTTTATCTACTGAGCAATTCTAAACTCTTGAATAAATCTAGTTTCAAACAATTTTATTGTGATTTATTTATTTTTTGTTTTCACAAGGCTACATCATATACGTGAGATTTACATATCTTTGATTGTTGATGGGATTCACCATTTAGTTCCTTCAATGTCTCATATTCTAGGACCTTCATTTTATAAACATAAGCATCATATCTTTCTTGTTATTTTGGATTGTGTTTTTAAGCTGTAGGTTACTGAATGATATTTGAACCTGGGTGGATAATATTTTCTTTCGTTTCAACCCATTTTGTCATGTCAGGTATTATAGACTTGAACAAGTTAGATTTTAGTTCTTTCCCACATGTATGTACTCCAATGATGGTGTACTAGTGTTAAACCTTATCCTCTACTATCAGGTCGCTTAGATTTCTCAACTGCAACTGAACTACCTTGATTTGACCTTGTTCATCTGCTCTTTTCTTTCTTGAAAGAAGCATGTTTCCAGATGTTTTTGTTCCATAGTTGTGTATCATTTAACTATGATCAACTAAAGTTTTGGTTATGTGGTTGTTTCTGGTGATTTTCTTTGATGTTTTGCAGGAGGGGTGATTTGAGAAAGGAAAAATATTACTTCTATATAAAACCCTACTCCCCAGTTGACAATGTGAGTAATAGAAAACTGTGTACTTTCTTTATACAGTTGCAAACCATTAAGTAACTCACAATGACCAGCATTTGACCACATAAGTTTTTGAGAACAAATTGTATTAGCAGGTAATCTTCAAGTTCATGGTTTGGCATTTTGTCCTATAGTTTTCCCTTCTCCTTTTTGTCAGTAACTGTTGAAATAGTTAGTACTACATAAAATTGTGAATAATTAAATCAGAATTGTCTTCCCATTTTTTTGACATATGAGAAGGTTGAAAACCAAATATCAATGTCCACTTTTTAATCAGTGAAAGTGAAGTTCTAAATTTTGGAGTAAGACATTGATTGTTATTCATATGGTGTGAAAAGGATCACAACCATTATTGTTGTTAGTTTTTTCCTCTTTGTTTCATGTTATGCTTGTCATCTGACTTCTAGCCTTAAAGACAGATCAAGCCTCAAAATTACCCGAGCATTCTAGTCACAGCTGGTTTAAATGGTATGTGTTTTTCTAGAACATTGATGTTTATTTTGACATTTTAATGAGAGTTTGGTGCATAAAAGGATGTGTTCTACGTGCACCTTTATCAGTTGGCCATGCCTTCTAGATCAAACAGGGTGTTTAAACTTCTTGATGGTGAAAAAGATAGATTGCAATCGAAATGGAGCTGGCTCTTGATCATAGAAGTCCTGAACGCTACCCCTTATCTGAATTCAGTTAAAAATTTTGCTGATCGTGCTTGGAAAAATGTTGGAATTCTGTCCTGCTCCCAAATTTCCCCATCAAGATTCATGGTTGCGGTTTCATACAATCAGGAGTTAGAGATGATTTTAAATTTGCAGCCCTGGTTTATCAACAATGCCATTTGTTTGATGGCTCAAATTTCTAGTGCTGAGGAAGCGGAGTCCTTTATCTTTAAATCTATTACCATCTGGATGCAGCTTCATCATCTCCCTAGATCGCTATTGGATGAGAACTTCCTACGAAGGCTGGGTGATGATTTTGGTACAACCCTTGAGATTGAGTTACCTCAAACAACAGAGTTTTTGCATGCTTGCCTTCGAATGGAGTTGTCTTTGTCAAATCCCCTTCCTCCCAGAATTTTTGTTGAGTCTTTAGATTCAACTTAGGTTTAGGTTGACTTCTGCTTCGAAGGGCTACCGAATTTTTGCTTCTCCTGTGGTCTCACAGGTCACTTGATTACTGCTTGCAAGCTTATCTCCACTACTAACGATCTCAAAGATTCAACTTTCCATCTTCGGTTTCTTCGTCTACCCTAGAGGGTCCGCCCCCAAATAGAACCAGTCTCCCGAGCCAATTAGAGCAATTAGAAGGGCCTCAGTCCTCAGATTTGGGCTCGTCACCCCACCCCTGCGGAAATTCTTTTCTGGAGGCGTCTTGGGCTAGGTTGACTCACAAATTGCCAAGGCCTTTTGCCTTCTCTGCCTCTTGTAGCCCAGTGGACTCATCAAGTGGGCATGCGATTAATTTTCTTATATCAGATTTCTTCAAGAACTCTCCGCAAGAGAATGACCCACTGAGGGATGTTCGTTTATCAGCTTCTCCCCATCTTAGCCTATTTGAGATTTCTTCTGTTCTTTCAACTGGTTATATTAACAGAGCAAGGCATGGCACCAGGAAGACTTTAACGATAAGGCCACTCAAAACATGGAAGATAATCTGGATTCTCCACCATCTAGGGAAGCATCTCAACACTCAAAGAAAAGGAAATTAGTTGATATCTGCCCCTCTTCTGGTCCTGTTTCTACTCGTTCTTTCTTGAGTGAGGAAAAATGAAAATCATATTTTGGAACTGCCATGGTCTTGGTCAGACCGTCACTCAGCAGCATTTAAAAGACCAATTTTTGTCTCACAAACCAGATTTAATACTGCTATCTGAAACTTTTGCTAAAAGTTCTTTGGCCAGCAAGGTGGTTTGAAGATTAGATTTTGCTCAGTTTTTTGTGGTCCCATCGGTGAACTGTAAGGAAGGCATACTGGTTCTGTGGAAAAAGGAATTTGATGTATCAATTCTCTCACATCTGGATTGGGTGATTCTACTGCAAATCAGCTATAAAGGCAAGTCGTGGTTAATAATGTTCATTCGTGCTAGCTCTAGCATTTCAATTCAGAAGGAGCAATGGGATTTGATCAATAGTATGGCCAATAGCTTCACCCTTCCTTGGATCCTGCTGGGGGATTTCAATGCGATGCTTCATTCGACTGAAAAGAGGGGAGGCTCCCCTTTGGTGGCTAGGCAAGTAGTAAACTTTAAAGAGATGATCAACAGCTGTCTTCTATCTGAAATTCCAATGTCAGGACCTCAATTCACTAGGTCCAATGGCCAACGACGACTGTTGAGGATATCAGAGAAATTAGATCTTGTTCTGGCTTCAACTGATATTTTTGACATTTTCCCCCATCCTTCGGTATTTGCTCAACTGATCATCGCCTCGAACCACTGTCCCATTGTTCTCAACTTGCTCCATCTAAATAAAAGGTGATCAAGACCTTTCTGATTTGAGGCTTTTTGGACCCAAGAAGCACATGCTACCAGAAAATTGAAAATGCTTGGAAGGAATATCGGCTGCGGAACAATCAAACTATCCAATAGCATTTGAAGAAACTACAATTTGAATTACAAATATGGAATAGCGAAGCTGTGGGAAACATCAATTCAAAGAAAAGTGCTCGTGAAAGAATTTCTGTGCTACAAGCTAAACTTGTTGATACTTTCTTTGAGAGTGACTTTAGTGAAGAAAGAAGCCTTCAAAAAGACTACGCAAGAATTTTGGATCAAATTGAAGTAATGTGGGCCCAGAAGTCTCGGATACACTGGTTGAAGGCGGGAGACCAAAATACCAGCTTTTTTCATAAAACAACATTGGTTTGGCGCTGGAGAAATTTCATACACTCCCTCAAGGATGACACAAACAGGGAGATTTCATCTAAGGAGCAGTTACAAAAATTGGTGGGGAGTCACTTTCAGAAGACTTTTAAAGCCCCCACAATGGACTGATATGGAGCTCCCAGGATTGATTCCTTTGAAGGTGTCACTTGAACATAATGCTACTATTGGTCAGATTCCATGCAATCAGGAAATACGCAAAGTGGTGCAGTCTATGAGGTCTCTAAAATCCCTGGGGCCCGACGGATTCCGAGTTATCTTCTACAAATCATATTGGAACATAGTTTGTGAAGAGGTGGTTAAAACTGTGCAAGAGTTCTTCAGAAGTGGTCACTTGCCAATGGGCATTAACCATACTTATATCTCTCTCATCCCAAAGTCCCCCACCCTCGCTCCTTCAATGATTTCCGCCCCATAAGTTTGTGTAATTTTATTTACAAGATCGTCTCCAAAATTCTTGTAAATAGAATTCGGCCTTATTTATCTGAGATAATATCCCCATACTAGTCAGCTTTCATTCCCAACAGGTCCATAAGAGATAATATTCTCATCAACCATGAGATGGCTTTTCTTTTTAAAAAGAAGAAGAAAAAAAAAGCAAGAAGAGAGGTGGGAAGTCAGCCACGAGGAGGAAAAATGATGAAGAGGGTTTCTTTGCTTTAAAACTCGATTTCTCGAAAGCCTATGTGTGCACGCGTCCGATCCGTAGGATCGCATTGCTGACTCGAGGCGCACAGGGGTGCGTCCCTCTCTTTTGGGAAATTTGAGATTTCGGAGTCGCCACTGCTTGATGGGGTGCAAGCAAACACCTTGGTGCTTATGGTTTGTCTATTAGATGGTCTGCGGCTTGAGATTCTGTCTAAGCTCTCAGTTACGGTCCGGGGAAGTCCGTAAACACCCCGGTCCGCCCCATCGGGTGAAGGGTCCCACGAGTTTTCTTGGTTCAGAGTCAACTCTTATTCTATCTCACTCAATTCCTAATCCGATATGCACTCTTTGATTCAAGTTTATGTGGGGACCACCTAAGTGGTGTGAGTCCCCTTTACTTGATTTTATCTTCCTTTATTTAAGTGGTTTCTCTATCTAATTGGGCGGGCCCCATTGGAAGGCCCACGGATTCCTTGGTGGGCTAAGCATAGCCCACATGTCCCTTTTGATGGGCTTTGATCTAACCCAAAAAGCCCTTTAGGGGCTGGTCAGTTTGATTGCTTTTATTTAGGGTTTAGTGAAGAGTTTAAGGTTAAGGTTTATTTTGATAGGCCTGGATGGTTTGTGGGTCAATTGGGTGGGCCACACAAGGGTTGCCTTAAGACTTGTTATTTTTTATTAAATTCGGCTTCAAGTGGGCTAAGAATGGGCATGGGGCCCATGTCCTAGGCTTAAGCCAGAAAGCCCAAGTCTTTGTGGGGATGGGATTTGGATCCCTTCCCACACTTGATAACTAGGCTCTCTTTAAAGAAAGAGACAGGGCCCGATAGGCCCAAGCCCAAGTCTCGGCCAAACCATTGGTCATGCATATTCAATCAAACAGTCAACATCCAAGCATGTTAAAATAGAAACATGAGGTGTGTGCCACCAATGTTAGTGTTCATTTTGAAAGGAGGAGATCAAAATGGAAAAGAACCTAAACGTCATTCTAAATGCACCATGTATGTGCAATAGACTTTGTGCATACCTTAAGCGAGAAGAAGCTCAAGGCAAACAATAAGAAAGTGATATATGGCATGCTTCTAGTGTACATGAGGGAAACCACTTAATAGAAAAGCTAGGCTTGCATGCTTTGCATAGCTGAATGATATGCATGCAAATACATACACAAGGCATGCTTCACATATTAAAAGAAATCAAATCATGCTTTTGAACAATATACGGAAAGCAAATAAAAAAAGGAATTAGGGGCTTTAAATGGGTACATAAGATAAAAGAGAGGAGAAAATGCTCTGTAACGCCGTAGTTTCGGGCCCAATTCCCAAAACCCGAGGTATTATGGTAAGTAAACAAAGCAACTAAAATATGGAATAATTTAAAACTTTTTCTAACTTTATAATTAGAGTAAATGCGGAAATTTGAATTCAAATTCTCTTTATTAATCAACAATTATAATATACAAGGATTTCAATTACATGAGCAACTTACATCTATATAGACTACCCAGCTACAACTAGCCCACAACTTGACGTCCTCGCCAAGAGTACCTGAAAAATGGGAGAAACCAGAGTGAGAATAAATCTCAACAAGTAGCAAGGTGCATGCATAAAATCAGTCCATGTTTATATAAAATAAGCCATGAGGTGTACAATTAAACCAACGACAACATCAACAAGAAAAGCGATAATATAGAGAAATCACGGCAAACAGCATACCACATTTGTGACATCATAGGACTAATGGAATCGTAAACAGAGCTCTACAGACATGTGCCAATATGCTACCTTCCGAATTAAAAATGGACCAGCCACCCTGCAGTCTGGCTATTCAACACCAATGGAAGAACCCACAAAAAACCAATAATCAATAACTAGCCGCCCTGCAGTCTGGCTATTCCAGATGGGTTAGCATGTATGGCCCAACCTATCTAGGAGTGGGTAACGTAGCGACTGACCAATCCAGGAGCGGTACCATCCTCGAGATGATGAATAAATGATAGGTAGTAGAATTTAAGAGTTGTTAGAGGTATGTTCCCTTCCTTATCCATCTCTTTCTCATAGATGTTTGAGCCTTGTTTGTTGATTGAGCCTTGTTTGAATTAAGAAAATTTGATGTATAGAATTTAGGTTATGCATAAGAATCTATATTATTTATTGATCACAATCTAGTATATAAATTGGGATGGATGATTAATTATGTAGTGTGTTATTGTTTGCTTCATAATGAGCCAGTTGTATTAAGTCATGCCTAAAGTGGTGTAAAGCATCTGATCAATGCTAAGCATTTACTTGGGTATTGAACTAGTACAATATGGGTTACTACAGTTATAAAACATCTGATCAATGCCTAACATTTGGGTGCAGTATTATGTATGTGATGCGTTATTTTGGCATAAGTTAAATCAGAAAAGAATTACATGATTTTCACATCAACCTACACATAGTCATAAATATATGCAAGGGACGGATGGTAGAAAAGTTATAGAACTCTTTTCTAAGATATTTGAAATTTATATAATTTTGATTTATAGTTGGTATGATAGGGTTATTGCTATGTCCTTAAACTATGAATGAAAAAAAAAATTAGATTTCTGCATATAAATTCAATTAAAATGGAATTTTTTACACACTCTTAGAGGAAGATTTAAGTCAAGTGTCTTATATGAAAGTTGTTGGATTCTAAATCTAGTTTGGCTTATTAATAAAATTTTACTGATATTCTATTGTTTAGTATTTCGGATATAATTTTTATTAGTTACTAGTATACACAGGTTTTTAATAAAAGTTAACTTTAAAATACTATAATTAATTAACCACTTGGAATTTCGAAACTATGCTATAGGTTATTTTAGTACCATGAGTCAAGATTCCAATGAGCCAAATTTTAGGTGATTTGGTTAAGAAATGACCAAGTTATGAGATGTAGAACATTACTTGTTCATAAGTTCTAGATTTGACATATACATGATTAAAATTCTTAAATAATTTATTAAAATCTATTTTATGTTTTGATATGATAGTTTAAATACCCTAATAGATTCTAAAAGTCCTTAAAAGATATTTTGGAGAGGTTTTTATTGGAAATATATATAATTCAAGATTTATGCAAAAAGAGTTGCTTAGATTGACATCTCTTCTAAAGTATATAAACTAAAACATCTTTTGTCTCATTTGAAAGAAGCACTTAAATCCTTCTAATTTCTTTTCCTTAAACTAGTTAATTTAATACTTTGAAAAAAAAAAAAGGGGTTAGGACCTAAGAACAACTCTTTGACTTTCAATCTCTCTGTTTAATTTAAATTTTCAAAACTCTATAGAAATACCCAACCCTTATGCCCACATGGGGTGAGTAATATGCCTTCTTCCATTTCTTTTTATAAAACGCCATATCTTTTTTATCCCTTAAACTTCCTCTCTTTATAAATCAAAGATTGCGCAGTGGAAGCATGAGTGGAGTAATTTTAGAGTAGAGGTTATGATTTAAATTTCGAGGACGAAATTTTTTGTTAAGTGGGTAGATTGTAAAACCCTAGATTTTTCTAAAAATAAAGTAAATTAAATAAGCCTAAATATTGAGAAGTTAAGATTTAATTTAAGTATTGGAGGAATATCATTATGATCCAAAGAGATATTAGTAACTAAATAAATAAACAATAATTTTGAGTAATTAGGAATTTAAATAGCGACTTCATTTAAATCGGAAAGAGAAGGGTTGATTTAGATAAATTGGGAGAGTAAATTAAATATAAAGGATTGGAGAAAATAGGTATTAATCCAAGTGCATTATATGGTTAAGATTGATGTGAGGAATGAAGAAGAGAATTTTTGGAAAAGGATTCAAAGGTTAAGTATGGAATTACAAGGAAAAGGTATTTTAGTCATTTTCCAATTAGCCAAATTAATATATTGAATAAGTAAATAATTACTAGACTTGAAATATTTAACTAGACTTAATTTGGGTTAGGTTTGAATTTAAATAGCAAATTATGGCTTAAAAGTAGGAAAAATAGTATATTAGTGATTATGGTTGATAAGGAGCCTTAAATTTATGAATAAGAGGAGTTTTGGGGTGTTTTAGTAATATTTTAAAATAAGAAATTAAATTAGCACGAAAATAAATTAAAATAAATCATTCTTTTGTATGAGATTCTTTAAAAAGGAATTAGAAGGAGGGGTAAGATAGAAAGCTTTCCAATTAAGAGTGGGAATCCTATTTAGAAGGACTCCTAAACCTATTAGGAGTTCTAATTAAGAGAGCTTATAAAAGGGAAGGCCTAAGAAAGGTTTAGGGTTTGGAAAGTAAGCCAAAATAAGAGGGAAAAGAAAAGGAATTCGTGCTTGGGCTTAAAAGAAATAAGGGGAATAAGAGAATGAGAGAAAAGAGAGGCAAGAAAAGAAAAAGGGAGGTGCTGTAGAGGTCTGACCAGCCAACTTTGAACAACGTTCTACGGAGATCCAACCATTGGAATGAGTTGAAATTTGGAGGTTATGATCTACACATGAGAGACTTCAATCTGAACGGTGGAGATTGGATTTGGACGAGTCTAAGGTGGTTCGAACTAACCCAGAACCTTGGTGGAAAATCATATTTAGGAAGAAAAAGGAGTTGCAGAGATGGCCGACTAGCCAACTTCGAATGACGAGATAGGAAGATCCAACCGTTGGAATAGGCTGAAATTTTATGGTTTTGATCTACTCATGGATGAATTCAAACTGAACGGTAGAGATTTTAATTGGAGAAGTCTAGAGGGGTGTGATTGAGATCATAAAATAGGCACAGAAGGAGTTTTCGACAAATCTGGATTCATAAAAAAAAGGGCAAGTAACAAACCCTTGAAACTGGAGGAACTGCATGTTTTCTTGTGATTTTGATGTTTGATCGTATTGGTTTTTAAGTTGGATTTCATTGGAAAATTTGGATGATTATAAAGTTTTGATTTGGTGATTTAAATCTCTCTTTAAGAATCAAGAAAAGTATTGCTCATGGGTGGTTTAATTTAGAAAGAAATCTTAGATAAATTTTAATCACCAAGATTTGATTAGGATTGTCTTAGAAGTATTTTAGAATGAAATTTAGGTGTTTAAAAACAATTTAAAACCATAGAAATTTGAGAAGTTTCGGAAATTATGAAAAACCCAGAAAAACTGAGTTTTGGGCAGAGTGCCCGAAAGGCCGCTCGAGCGCCCTATCTGTATACCTTAAAACAGAACCTGAAACCCAGTCACTCGAATGACCGCTTGAGTGCAACCACGGGCAACCTACCTATGTATTTAAAACAGAACCTAAAATTATAGCCGCTAGAACAGTCGCTCAAGCGCCTCTTCAAGCGACCAATGTTAGAAATTCCAGATTTTGGGATTTGTGCCCAGATTTAATTTTTAATGATTTTTCTGTAAATCCTAAAGTTGTAACACCTGTAACTAGGTTAATTTGAGATGTAGGAAGTGGCGGAATTAAATTTGAATTAAATAATAGTAATTTGGGACGATAATTGTAAATATGAAACTTTTGGAGATATTTTAAGTAGAAAGATGTCACAACCTATTTAGTTCTGATTTTGGGTAACCTAACCTATTCTTAAACTTCAATATAGACCTAAGTTACCTTCTGAAAGTACTTAATAACAGAGTTAATAAGTTTTGACACCTTAGGTTCTTTAAAGGGTAAACTTTGGGTATTCTCTAGCAAATATCTAGAACAAAAACCAACTAGGGGATGAATCTTTGTAAATCATAAAATAATGATTTGGCAAATTATCTAACACTTCCACATGGGTAAATTAAGTATGTTCCAATTATTAAATTAATGTTTAGAAAACTAATGAGTGATTTGGGCATAATTAACTATCATATTGTGTTTTCAAGGCTTGGATTGTGTTTTCTATTTATTTCCAGATGTGGTCCATTTCTTACATTTGATGTCATATCTCTAGACATTTGCATATGGTTTCATTAATGAATTGACAGAAGTATTGAAGACCTCCGTGTACCTAGGGGATGCCCCATGTATCTTAGGTTGAAGTGTTGAAGACCTCTGTGTATCTCGGGGATGCCCCATGTATCTTGGGAAGATATGATTTTGGTTAATATTCCTCTCTTATGTATCTTGAGATGAGTTGTTTATTGAGGATTTTAGAACTTATAGTATTATTAAGTTATTATGAGTTTTTGGTTGTGAGTTGTATCTAGCAGGCTTAGCTCTTACATGGATCCATTAGAGTAGCTAGTAAATGAAATTGTTTTCTGGATTTTCTTATTCTGTGTCATAGGCATTCCATCATCTCGATGATGGTACCGCTCCTGGATTGGTAGATCGCTACGTTACCCATTCATGGATAGGTTGGGCCGTACATGCTAACCCATCTGGAATAGCCAGACTACAGGGCGGCTGGTTATTGATTATTGGTTGTTGGTGGGTTTTTCTGTTGGTGTTGAATAGCTAGACTGTAGGGCGGCTGGTCCATTTGTAATTCGGAAGGTAGCATATTGACACATGTCTGTAGAGCTCTATTTACGATTCCATTAGTCCTGTGATGTCACAGATGTGGTATGCTGTTTGTCGTGATTTCTCTATATTATCGTTTTTTTTGTTGATGTTGTTGTCGTTGGTTTAATCGTACACCTCATGACTTATTTTATATAAACATGGACTGATTTCATGCATGCACCTTGCTACTTGTTGAGATTTATTCTCACTCCGGTTTCTCCCATTTTTTAGGTACTCTTGGCGAGGATGTCAAGTTGTGGGCTAGTTGTAGCTGGGTAGTCTATATAGATGTAGGTTGCTCATGTAATTGAAATCCTTGTATATAATAATTGTTGATTAATAAAGAGAATTTGAATTCAAGTTTCCGCATTTACTCTGATTATAAAGTTAGAAAAAGTTTTAAATTATTCCATATTTTAGTTGCTTTGTTTACTTACCATAACACCTCGAGTTTTGGGAATTGGACCCGGAACCGAGGCTTACATGCTCTCATTTAACAGATAAAATAACGGGGTGCATGGAGGAGCATTTCAAAATGAAACCCTAGACAACCTTGACATGGCCTTCCCTTCTCTCTTTCGTGTACTAACCTTGTCCCCCTACCATGGGACCTTACTTTCATAAAGAGAACAAGAGATAGATGGAGAGGAGGAGAGCAACCAAGGCAAGAGAAGTGGGGAAACAACAAATATGGATGACATGTTCACATGGAGCTCAAAATTACATATGTTATATAAAACGTATCAAGGAAGCTTACCTTGGGGGAGAGAAACTCCTTTGGTATTGTATGGAGATGCCTTGAGGCTAAGACAACACCTTATGGGGTCCTCCTTGAGCTCCACCAGTCCTTCTTTGTCTCCTCTTTGATTGCAAGTTGAAGGAGAAGGGGTAAAGAAAGACTTGAAGGTGTTTAGAAAGGGTTGGAGGGTCTTGGGGGTGAGGGAGTAAGGTTAGGGGGTATTTCGTATGGGGTAGAGGGCTTTGGGGGAGAAGGGTTTGAGGAGTTGGAGAGCCTTTAGAACAAAAACAAACCAAATACAAAGCAATGTCACCCCTTATTACAAACATCACCCTCCACCCATACTCTCATCACCAACTCTCTTATTTATAGCAAACAACTTAAACAAGTGGGCAAGTGGGTAGACAAGTGGGCAAGTGGATCGATAAGTGGGCAAGTGGACATTATTATTTTTGTTTCCTTAGTGGTTAAGAAAGAGAGATCGGGTGGGTGACAACCACGTGGCGTAGTTTGCCACGCAGGTAGCTTATTTGTATTTTTGCCCTAGGGCTTGATCTGCTCATAACCTCTTCATCCGGACTCCGATTCTGGCAAACTAAGTTGCGTCGGAACCATGTTGGGATTTTCTACTCACTGAGATAGAGTATTGCAGTAAATTCAAGTTTTAAGCATAAAGCCGAAACTGCTCCCTCGATCTTGATCTGCCCATAACTTCTCCGTATGGACCCCGATTCTGGCAAACTCAATTGCGCCGGAACCTTGTCGGAAATCTTTATCTGTTGGGATAGAGTATGGCAGTAAATTCGGGTTTGGGTAGAAAGTCAATTTCTGCTCCCTAGGGTTTGACCTATCTTTTAGGGTTTTCATTTCCGGCACTTCTAGGAAGGTGCAAAAATGAGGTGCATACATTATGACAGCATCGGTTGGTCTTTCCTCAAGGATGTTCTTTTTGCTCATGGGTTCCAAGAAAATGTGGTTAAATTAATAATGGAATGTGTGACCACTCTTTTCTATAGTGTTTTGCTTAATGGTGAGCCTGTGGAGAACTTCAATGCGGGCCATGGTGTTCGACAAGGGGATCCTTTATCCCCCTACTTATTCATTCTTTGCCAGCAAATACTCTCTCTTGCCATTAGCTGTGCTGAATCAGATGGAAGATTCAGAGGAGTTTGCCTCAAAAGGGGCGGCGTTGCTATATCCCACCTAATGTATGCGGACGACGTCTACATATACGACCAATCTACTGATCGTGAATCTCATACAATGGCAAGAATCTTACACAGGTATTGCATTGAATCCAGGCAATCCATTAATACCTCTAAATCTTCTTTGCATTTTAGCAGTAACACACATCATAGGAGCAAGATCAAGGTGATACAAAATCTGGGTGTATTAGCTATGGAATGCCATGGTAAGTACCTCGGCCTACCTGTTCTTCATGGGAAGCCCAAAGCCAAAGATTGTGAGGACCTGTTGACCAGAATATCAAATCGATTGAATGGGTGGAAAGCCCTTCTATTGTCTCAAATGGAAAAAGTGATATTAATTCAATCAGTCCTTAGTGCCTAGCCAACATATTTCATGAACTGTTTTCTTCTACCTCAAGATTCCTTGGGAAAAATGGATGCAATGTTTCAGAAATTCTTTTGGATGAAAAGAAATGGTTCGCAGTCCATACATACAATATGTTGGGTTTGTATCACCTTACCATGGAGAAATGGAGGATTGAATATCAAGAGAATGGCACACATGAACAAAGCATTGCTTCTCAAAGCGACTTGGTAGCTCACCACTGAGCATAAAGGTTTATGGGCTCAAGTAATGAATGAAACTTACTTCCCTCATCAAGATTTATTGGAAGCATCATTTCATCATAACCAATCATTTGGTTGGCAGCAACTGAGATCTATGCATGAATGGATTCACAAAGGAAGTGTATGGTCTGTGGCATTGGGGAAAGAGGTTAGTATCTTGAAGGATATATGGGTGCAAGGTGACTCAAAGCCATTAACAGTCCAAAAAAATCAGAATCGATTCCACCTAACAAAGGTCAATGAATTGTTGCTTCCCCATTCAACCTTTTGGAATTTAAGATTGCTAGGACAGTTTTGGGAACCCCAAACAGTGCAAGCAATTGCGGCAACTCAGGTCAATTCTTCTTTAGGCAGGGATATCAGGCACTGGCGGGGTACTACATCAGGGATATTTTCAGTTGCCTCGGTATATAGACTACTGCTTGGACCTATTTTAGAGGATACAAGCTCGGTATGGCTGAAATGTTGGCATTTATATTGCCTGGGTCACATCAAGCTATTCTTATGGAAGTGTCTTCATGGAGCCATATCTACAGCAAATTTAATCAATAGTGGGATTGGAGGAGTTGATCAGACATGCTACCTATGCAAGGATAAAGGGGAAAGTATTGAGAATCTATGGATGCAATGTCCTTTTTCAAGGGTCGTATGGTTCAAGGAGCTAGGAGGAATTGCTCAAATACAAGGACCTCAGTCGTCTTTCTTCAAATGGTTTGAATATCTTTCCTCAATCAAGACCTCACTATCCTATTTCAACTTAAGGGATTTCTCAACAGGAGTGGCTAACTTCGGTTGGGCAATTTGGACTAGAAGGAATGCAGCTGTGTTCGAGGACAAATTTCAATCGTTAGATGAGATGTGTGCTACTCTTTCCGGGGCACAAGATGATTCAGTTATGATCAAAGTGCACAACATTAATGGCACTAAACAGCACTTTCAAAGGCAGATCAAATGGCAACAATCCAACCATCCATTTGTGAAGATTAACTTTGATGGTGCCTGGAGGCAATCATCTAACTTGGCTGCTGTTGGAGGCATAGGACGTGACCATTTGGGAAGCTTCCTTGGAAGTTTTGCATATGTTGTATGTGCATCATCGGCTATCCAAGCAGAGGCAATGGGGGCATTGGAAGGACTGAAGTTAGCTCTAGCTCTTAGGGTGTCTCATGTGCTTCTTGAGGGAGATTCACTGGTTGTTATTGATCTTCTTAAGTGTACAGATCAAATATATCCTTGGCGTATTTGCGGCATCATGAAAGAAGTTAAATCTCTATGTAGCAAGTTCCAAATGGTCTTGTTCTCTCACTCTTTTAGGGAAGGGAACCAGGTTGCAGACTTATTGGCCAATGTTGCAATTGACCAATTCTCTTGTACTTGGCTGAACTCAGCCCCTCATTGTATCCTTCCTGCTCTGTGGGCTGACGCCCAACGGCGTCTGTTTTACCCACTCTCAATAGTAATGCAATGGTCCATTGTAAAAGTTCTGCACACCTTTATTATACTCGCTAAAATTGTAGAGAATCACTGTTTGAAATGTCCAATTCAAAATTTTTTGCTGGCTGGTAACCTGTCTGTTAGGTTCTATATTTTATATTGGCTTAATTCCATGCCAAAAAGTAAGTGTTCAAAGTGTTTGGATAGGTTGTAGGAGTCTTAGTTCAAACGGCGTCTGAGTCGGAGTCAAATTGAGGAAGTTATAGTGTTTGTTAGATAGTCGTTAGTACGCTCAGTGCAAAGTTCAAATACAGTCAAACCCGAGAGTTGCGTTTGAGAAGACAGGATCTGCCGTTTGACCGTTCAGTGCATACAGTCAAACCTAAGAGTTGCGTTCGAGAAGACAGGACCTGCTGTTCGACCGTTCAAGGTCTGCAGAGAAACCCGAGAGTTGCGTTCGCCAACATAAGACTCAACATTCGACCGTTCGTGTTATTTCAACTCAACGTCAGACTTTCATTCAAACGAGAAGAAGTGAAGCAGTTCTTCGTATTGAACTTTAGAGCCGCGTTCGATGAACATTCGAACGTTCAATACGAAAAATATGTTATAAAATTCCGATCTTTTCTGATTTGTTTCATATTCTTTCTCCACTTCTTTCTAACTTATATAAGGATTGTTTAGACGTTCCTTATGGTTACCCAAGACGTTTTTAGAACCCTAAAATCGTGTGTGTGAGGAAGAGAACTTCTTCTCCTTCCCTTTCTACCTTTGAGCTATCAAAACCTTTCTTTCTTTTCTCTTCTCTTACCTTGGAGTTCCGGGTTGGAGAGCTTACTCGTGGGAGTTCCTACGGTTGCTGAGCGAGTTCGTTTGGTGCTTCACTAAGAAGATATTCAGAGTTTTGGATCGTTGCAAGGTTGCAAATCTGAAGAGTTTTTCAGATACTTACACTGTGAGTCAAAGTTTGTATTGGGTGGTTTGAACCACTTTCTTTAAGTCTTCTTCTTATAGTGAATTTTCTGAGGTGGCACCTAATCGCCAGGAGGGTTTTTCTCTTTGAGAGTTCTCTTAAAGTTTTCCCTTCGTCACCAAAATTGCGTGTGTTGTTTCATTACTATATTTGCAATTTTGTGTGATTGGTTGCTATTTGTTCAAGACTTGTGCATGCCTATTAATTAAGGACTTGTCTTTAATTAGTAAAAATTTATTCCACAATCGTTTACACCTATTCACCCCCCTCTAGGTGTGGTTAGAGTCTAAACCGAGTTTTTCACTGTCTAATTAGATTTATCCAAGCAATGTCTCAGTTTACATTTGTTTGGACAGAAATATGAATGGTACTGAAAATAATTATACTGGTCAGCTCCCTAAGATGGTGTGGGCTCAATCAAATTCTTCTAAAAAAACTTGTTTGTATCATATATATCAAACAATGATGGCATATTTGTGTCCTTGCATCATTGCACAAAATAGCATTTCTTTTTATATCCAATCTAAATGTGAGTAATCTCACCGAATCTCCACGTTGTGTACTCTGAACCTGAAAAGTACGTGGCAAAACTGAGGGATATGAAGACTAATGATAACATGTTGCTGTTTAAATGCAACCTTGGTGCTGGGCACTATTCAAAGTTAGGAAGGTAACAGTAAACTGTATTAACTATTTTTAATTTTTTTGGGGCTAATTTGTTATTCATTCTTGCTGCGTTTGGATAGTCGGAATAGTCCGGACTTTGTAAGAAAATGAACTTTCCGGCAAAATGTGTGCATTTGGATAACCGGAAAGCGTGGGTCCCACAAAAAACGAAATCAGTCAAACCACTTTCAACGGCCTTTTTGCTTGGTTTCATTTTCTGACCAAAATGGTCGGATTTTGCCAGAATACAAAATATGACTTGCATTCTTACCTATTTGCCCCCCTCCCTTTTTTAAAACCCTCTTTCTTTGGTGTTTTATATTTAAGTAAAAAAAAAAATAAGGATTGGGGTGTTGTTGTGAGACATGGGAAAAAATCACCGGAGTGATCATCCTTCCGTCAACACACGGGCTCAACGCAAAATTGGGAGAGTCGCCACCATTCATGATTTTGGGGTGAGAATGGACACCAAAAGATCAAAAATAGGCACAAATAGCCAAAAGACAAATTTTAGGGTAAAAATAACCCTACTGAAAAATCAAATCCAGAGATGGGTAAGGGGATTAGATTATGAACGGGGGAAGGTGTTAGGCACCCCCATTCATCCACACGAAGTGGTTGCCAAGTGTATGTTCATGCTAAAAAGAAAATAAGAAGCTTGCTAAAAATCATGAAAAAGCCTTAAAAAGGAACAAGTGTATGATATATTCACATGAAGATCCAAATGGATTTTAGATCTTCTCTTATGTCAATATCACTTCTGGAGTATTTCAAAAGACGGAAATCAAAGCACAAGTGGTCAAAACCAAGTTGAGGCAAATCCGGGAATTTTGGTAAAAAGTAAGGTCCTTTGTTTTGAAATCATTCAAATCCAATTTCAAATTGATTCAAACCAACTCTATTTGAAAGATTATGATAAATAAGGAACTCATGCAAAATCTCAAGCTAATCCGATAAAAATCCTAGGAGTTATGCTCCTTTGAAGTTGCTGCTGGGGATTTTTAAAAGTGGTAAGTGGGCAACTTTGGAAAATTGTCTAGAAAAATCCACTACACAAAAGTCCACGAAATTTGGTGTGATTGAAGTTTGTATGGCCATATTTCCATAGAAACTAGCCTCATACAAAAATCCCTTCGGATGTGCCTTGGGTGGTCTCCCGAACAGGCCCCGAAGATCACAGATTTACCCAGAAAAATGCAAATGAGCAGTTCTGAGTAAATCGGCTACCAATAATTCAAATGGAATCCAAAAATTATGAAACCAACTGGATTTGAAAATAGACTCAAAAAGGAGTACTCAGAAATAAAAATCACTCGAATCGGACTTAAAACGAACACATGGCTGTCCGTCGAAGTGACAAGTTCTGTACTTGGACCTGAACTGTCCACTCAACTTCGACAGAGAGGTGTCAAAAATCCGCTAGATAGAAATTCATGAAATTTGGTGGACATAAACTAGACAGCCTCACCTTTCCCATGGTTCTGGAATCGCCCCAAAATTCATCCGGATGATGAAGTTACGGACGTCCGAAGTAGGGGTACAGGTGCTGTCAAGTTAAGCCACTTTTGAAGAAAATCAAATCCGAGAATTGACAAAGTGTGTGAGATTCGTGTGATATGAATCCAAAACCTTTGAAAAACATTTAAAAACACTCCAGAATTGATTTAGGCCATTTATTTGAGATTTATCACAATAAATGCAATAAACCCCAAATATGAGCCTATTCACCAAAAAGGTGTAATATGTGTGCAAAAGTGAAAAACCAAGCAAGATCCATACACATGCATATAGATTCAACAAAATAGGTTCTAGCATAGCCTAGGGTTCCGTTCCATTATCGTTTCCCTCTGTTCTCTTTAAGATAATCAAGGGTACTTTGAATATGGAACGGTTTACAATCAATCAAAAAGGCCTTATGCTACATAGGTTCTAGCACTAGGGTCAATCCCCAGTCTCGTTTCTCCTAGATCCGCCTTCACGTTTTACGGCTAGGGGAGTCTTGAGATACTTTGAGCCGGGGAAGGATTTCCACACATACAAAACAAGGCTTTACACTACAGAAAGGTAGAAGAAGAGATCTAGATCTAGGAATGTAAAGACAGAAAATAAAAAGAAAAGTTGAGGCTTACCTGAGTGCTGGAGGCGATTCCACAGCGGTTTTCTTCTTCTCTTGGAGTTCTTCTTTGCGAGAATTCAAAACAAGAGTTGTGTGCCATTTGCTCAAGGAGGAGGCTCCTATTTATAGGCAAGGGCTAAGGTCATTGGTAGACATAACTTAATGTCTAGAACCCCTCCAACCTAAACCCTAAGGTTATTTCCGCGATTTCCCCTTATTTAATGAGGGACATGATGGTAAAAGTGAAAAGCTCTCGGAAAACCCTAATTTTGAGCAAACTTAAGGTATCCGGTATATCAAACCGGATAACAAAATGCCTTAAGGTATCCGGTACATGGTACCGGATACACTAAGGCTCATACGTATCCGGTACGAGTATCCGGATACGGGGAGGAGCACTTGTATCCGGATTGAGTATCCGGATACAGGCAAAAATTTATTTTCTTCAAATTCTGTGCTGGCTTTCCAGGAGATAATGATTTTTTATGATTGTTTGTGCAATTTGGGGTGTCTACAGTTGTGTGTTCTTCATTTAAAATAAATAAATAAAAGTAAAAAAATGGGGTGAAGTGTTGCATGTACTTTATTAAAAAAATTAAGTAAAATAAATAGGGGTTGGGTTGGGTTGGGTTGTTGCTTGTTTCCTATTAAAAAATTTTAAGCAAAAAATTAGGGGATTAGGTTGCGTGCCCCTTATAAAAAAAAAAGAGGATATATATACATGGGATTACTAATATATTATATATATTAAAAAGGTTAAGTTATTCATAAAAAAAGTTAGTGTTTACTGTATTTTTGTTTTCAATTTTATATGGACAAAATTAAAGGGTAAAAAAAGTTAGTGTTTACTGTATTTTTGTTTACATTTTATATGGAAAATGTAAAACTTTTCCTATTAATTTGGATTAACCAAACAACACAATAGGATTTTCCACCAGTTTTCATAAATTTTCCGGATGCATCCAAACACCTTTTAGGAAAGTTAACTTTCAAATTTCGGAATATCACTTTCTGGCATATCACCCAATTGACTTTCCAACTTAATCCAGCTATCCAAACATAGCCTCTAGTAATTTTCCCCTTTTTTTTTTTTTTTCCATTTTCCTCTTTATTCCTATTAAAGTGACCCCTGCTCCAATCAGGACATGGTGCTGTGAATTCTGTACTTGGTTTTTTAATCCTGTCTTAGGACACAGGACACAGGAAATTTTGTATAAGGTATAATGCCTATCCAGGAAACACCATCCCTCTATAAATGCATGATTTTATTATTTGTCCTAGGCATGAAATATTTTCCCACTTCGCTTTTTATTTTTGATCCCTTATGTCATTTATTCAGGTTGGATGCAGGTTCGAGAAGCTTGAAGAAGAAGCCTTTACCTATACTTTTATATTGAAAGCATTGAACATGATTCCAACTCCTGGGTCTGGGCAGCAATAGTTCGTGTCAACTTGGATGTATTTTTTAATTGTGGATTGAAGCATATAAAAGAGGTCATTCAGTCTGAGAAACCAAACTCTCCTGTTCGGTTTCTCAGACGAAAGAGGGAATCATTCACTGCGGGTTTTGTGGTTCTATATTCATCCAAAAAAAATTTTCTGAGCTTTAAATGACACTACATTCATAACCTCTTAAGCATAATATGGAAATGGGTGTGCAAAATTTTAAAATTTAAAGTCTCGGATCTAAAAGCCAATAGTAATCCATGTTATATTTGCGAATGAAGAGTGATCAGTCATTTTCCTGAATTCATTGGGAATTTGTTTGTCGATATAAGTTGCGGGAAAGCCTCCGTTCATGGTTAAAGTGTTCCTTTTATGCACAAAAAACGTCAAAACAGAGCCGAATCTCTTCTCTACTTGAGGTTCTTTTGCTTTTCTAAGAAATGAATCTCACTTAACATCATCACCTCAGTTTCGTCCTAATGAGTTGTTTGATTGGTCTGAGCGCCTTTTTGGAAGGTTTTGTACTGAAAAAACCATTGAAACTGCAGCTCCAAATCATGTTTCTGGGTGTGTTCTGCGTTAACAGCAGCCTCCTCTTAATTGCCTTTTTTTTCTTTTTTTTTTTAAAATTTAATTTAAAAGCTGTTTTGTAACGTTTTTGAAAAGAGTTTGTTTTTTAAAACAAAAAGCCCAAAGTCTATAACACAAAGTTTATATAGATCTGATCTTAAATATACGACCAAACTGTTACGAATATAATTAAGTATATAAAGTTCACCACTACTATATATTATCTTGAGCTTTTAGTAGGATCGGTGTTCTATATGATATCAGAGGGGTGAACTTTATATATTTAATTATACTCCTAACACTCCCCCTCACATGTGGGCAAGACTCAATTTGTGTTGGGAATCCAACGTGATTCCTAGAGATCATGAGAAACAAAGAAACGATAGATATAATCAAACAAGAAGAAGACACGGAGATTTTACGTGGTTCACCCCAGAATAGGGCTACATCCACGGTCGTTGGTGTTGTTTCACTATGATTTTAGAATAGTTGAAGCTTACAAAGATAGAACAATACAAAGGGAAATAAAACCCTAATACAATGGAAATATCCTCTTACGAATTTTCGCTTTGGGGGCTCCGCCCCCGAACCCCCACCTTACAAGCAAGGGGGTGCTGCCCTCTGCAAGCTCACAGCGGAGCTTGACTTGCCAGCTATGGCTAGGTGTCTAATATGATCAGGCTCCACACAACTCAACAATTTGAACAAACTTGTCATTGCCAAGCCAAACTTACGGTTTCACAAACTCATCCATATCACAAAAAAGGCTCTTTCTTCTTGTCATGTGGTTGCTACAACCACCATCTAAAAACCACACATCAGCATTACTTTAATTGGTATTTTAATAAGTTACCTACTTCTTGCTTTTGTTCCACAAATATATAAAGTTCACCCCTACTATTAACTTGAGCTCTTTGTAGGATCGGTGTTCTATACAAACCGCATTTATTTTACAACATGAAAACAAGTTATATTAAACATCAATTGTATTTATATTACATTCATTATCTCTCTTCTTTTTCCAGACGGCTCTCATATTCCAACTCAATCCCCATCTCCTCCTAATCCTTATGTTCCATTATCCAAGGATATTCCAAAACTTTATTCTCTTTCTTTTTTTTATGATTTTTTATATTTTTATATTGACTTGGTTGACCGGATCGTGGTGTGATGCCAAGTCATTTAAAACAAGTGACACGCTACCAACTGTGCCACATGATGCCACGTGGCACTTCACGTGTTGTGGATGAAATCGTAACATGTGGCATGATATGTAGGTGCCACTTGGACACTCCCAACTAATGACACGTGCCCATTTTAAAGGAATTTGAAAAAAGCCTCTCGTGAATTTACGATGATTACGAGAAAAGCCGTTGATGTTCAATCAACTATAACTTCCTCATTTCAATGGCATTTCAAGCATAGTTTTTTTTTTTGGGGTAAGATTTCACATTTTGGAATCCGCTCAGCCTCAAATTATGACTTAAAAATTCTTCTTGTCAAAATGGCTATTTTGCTCCTCACTTGTTTATTTTCTTAGTTTCTTGCTCTTTTAAGGTTTTGGAATTTTTGCACACTTTTAATTTCCTAACAGTGCTTACAGTTAGCTTTACATCATAAATTGGTAACTCAAGCAGATTAAACCAGTTGAACATTTTGAGTTCTTCAATTTGTGTGTTCTGCCGTTTAGAGGCTGAAAGCCATGATCACCTTTTTTTGTTTATCCTTAACAAACTGTCTGGCTAGAAACATTGGTGGTTGGGTCTTTGAAATAGAAAGGTTGGTACAACTTTTTTTTGTTTGGGGGAAGGACTACTTCATGATTGAAAAAGACCTCTTTTTCAGCCATAATATAACATATTTTTCATAACAAAGCAATGCTTATGGAGGAGCTGATTTGTGCAATTGGTTTTTTTTATGTTAGAACACGTTTCATTCATTCAAAGGAAAGAGTTCAAGATACTCCAAGCACTACAGAAATCTGTGATAAATTGGGGACTGGTAACTCAACTTAGTTTGTAATTTGGGATTTTAGGAGATGCCTCTAATCAGTCATATCAGTTGGAGGGGTTGTTGGTCTTGGAGGTGTTAGGATAGGAGTGAACGTAGATAACCTAAGTGGGGTAGGTCATAGTTGGAAGGGCCTACAGGCTTTATATCCAGTCTTTTGACTACAGGCACGCCCGTGATGTTCATCAAACAAAAGATTTGAGAGATTGTTATTCTCATCTTCTATTGTAGAAATCTGCCCTGTAGTACAGAGAGCACCATTGAAATACCAAGGTTGGTTTTTGAGAATGGTTTGGAAGCCGATTCAGTCCCAAAGGAAATAAGATATCTTGAGTCAGAAATTTGAGATGATTGACGAAAACATCCTACGAATAAAAGGACAAACTGTGTTAAGGTTAGGGTTAGTATCAAAGACCTTCACCAGAATAATGTTTTCCCATCGATCTGAATGTCTGCCCTTTTCAGTGCTTGTGAGAGTGTGGACTTTTCTAGGTCTGGGTGCGAGAAACATTTGTGAGCTTCTTTTTTTTCATAGAGCTAGGAGAAGGGAGAAGGAAGAAGGAGAAATAAGTAAAGGAGATGGGAAAGGAAAGGTTCCTCCAGTTTACAAAATCAGTTTATCCTTTACTCACAATATTTCATTACCATCCCCTGTTTCAAGTTTACTACCAACATCCCACAATTTTCATTATCATAAAAATAATATAATTTTACCTACTTTAAGAGAGCTTGTACTGAATAAGAAAAACAAAAGCATAGGTGTGTCAAAAGATCATTATAAGGAAACTTAAAACATCACTTTGAACCTCTCAAACAAAATTACATGACCACAACACAGTTGTTTGTGCTTCAGTTAACAGCTGCGGCGGATGTTGCAACTAGCCAGTCCCTTATGAGCCCCTTAGCAATATGGTCCACCGCTACATCTACCGGACACTTGATAAAACCATTGTATTTCTACAGCAGCAAAAGCAATCATACTCAGCTACCCAGTCACATCAACTTCTGTTAAGAATATAAAAGAAATGTTGAGAAACTCACAGGGTTCCAACCATCCTGAAACAATTGAAAGAAGGACGTGCTTAGTGCAAGAGGTCCGCCATCATGCAAATGGTGACCGTTCATCATTGGGAGCCTAGCAACTCCGCACAACTGGTTGGCTGAGAAAGGATTGAAAAATACAATCTCATCCACACAATTTAGCACCTCAAACCTGAAATGTCTCCTTTCCTGTATACCAACACCGCAGGTAACAACAAAGAAATTATTAGAGACTAAATGTCTGAGGAGAAGGACTAAAACTTTAGCAGACTTCTACTAAATTTTTCATAAGAAAGCACAAAACCTTTCTATAAAACTCATTTAATTTAATTATTTTGGCGCAAAGGCATACCATTGCTACCTACTTTAATTTACCTCTTGTCTTGTCTGCTTTTGAACATTGCATGCACATGTCGAAGAATGTCCAAAAAGTTTGGCAATCATTTCCTTTTTTCCGAGATCCGAAGCAATAATAAAAACAATGTTTCTGAAATCAACCATATTTCCTTGGCTGTCTGTCAGTATACCACGGTCAATCATCTGAATTAGTGCACTGAAAACAGAAGCATGCGCCTCCTCAACCTTGTCAAAGAGAACAACGCTATATGGCCATCTCCTTACAGACTCTAAGAGCTGCGATCCACGTTCACGGCCATGACTGTTGGAGCTGAATATTTCCATATTGATAGTCAGAAATCCTCAAAAATAATTACATAAGGGAAAATAGACAGTATATTTACAATAAATAACTTCAAGGAAAGACAACAGTTTACCAAGAAGAGCCACCAAATAACTTGGCAAGCGACTCTGGACCTCTGTATTCTGACAAGTCAATTTGAATCAGTAGGCTAATCCCATCATCAGTAACAAGATGCTCACCTAGATATTTTGCAATCTCCACTTTAGAAACACTTTCCAACCCTAAAAAAAGGAATGACCCTCCTGACCGTTGCAAAAAATCAAGTGGTGAGTCTATAGACCTCAATACAGCCTCTGCTATAATATCAAAATACTGACACTTTCTCAACACTCTCTTGCGCAATCCTTTCCCAAGATTCTCTACCCTTTGCTTATCCCTTTGTCTCTGCATAAGTTCTGCCGTGTGTTTCAAGTATCCCAAAGCTATCTAGACAAAGAGAATTCGATATAGCAGTGTTCAGAACAATTGGGATAAATAGAAAGGAAAAATAGAAGGGAATAGGAGGACGAGTACCTCCAGAGATTCATCAGGCATAGGATTTACATGAACCGTACTCTTTACAAATTCATCTATAGTTTTGACCAACTCTTGGACAGCCCCAGCAATGTGAACCAAATCAGCTCCAACTCCAACATCCAACAGACTTGTCATTAAATAGAAATGTCCTCTTCTCAACCTAAAGATACTTTCAACTCTTTCTCTCTCTTTACCATACATGACCCTAAATTCTCCTGCATTCTCTTTGAACTGCACAAAGATCCAATCTTCAACAAAACCTTTGTTCTTCTCCACTCTAAATGACAGCTCCGTTTTCCCTACCATTGTGTCAATGTAAACAGTGGAGTTAACATCGATATCATCATTTTCAAGCATCCCTGAAAGAATGGTTTCCAAATTCTCATCTATCCATCTCTTAATTCCTTTTGCATTTCTCTCCTACAATTGACAAATTATGGTAAAATTAGGCAAACAAAGAGATAAAATTAGAGTAAATAAACAGGTAACAGTAAACAATTTACGAATTACTAAAAATAGACCAAGATAGTTCAAAGTCTTGATAAAAGTTGTGAACTACATATTGGGTGGAAAATGAAGAACTAAAGCATTCTTCAAGAAACCTAAAAGACTCCTTAGATTGATTGCGCCTTCTTTCAAGAGTAACTGAGTAAGACAAATGAAAACAGCATCATCACGCATATACTCTGCCATACATTCTAGTAACAGCATCCATATAAAAAAGGAAAAAAAGAAGGAAAAAAAAAACCATGTTTAGCAACATGAAATGGAAGATAAAAGGATGTTCTTGTCCTGGTTTCTTTTCTGGCATAGGTGCTTTCCTTGAATCCATATGGTGCTTGAACGAGTGACTATTCAGATGAAGGATGAACCAGGTGATAGGGTTCAGTAGTTTAAAATGCTGATATGAAGAAGAAGAAACACAGAAAAGTCTTCGCATAGGACCTTACATCTGATTACTCCGATCCCACACTCTTAAATTCCAAAATAATTGTGTTCAAGGTTTAGAAACACGGCCCATACCGAGATGTACCAACCCATAAATCTCGGTATCTACCAGAACCAAGCCAATACTGGGCTGTATCGGACAATACCAAGCTGTATCAGCCAATACGACTCAATATTGGTCAAGATGACTAGGCAGAGGCTTTAAAATCCTTTGTTGAGCTTCAAATGCTATTTCCAGTACTCTCAAGCTCATAACTCTTTACTGAGAGGTGTCCATTTTAACCCTTCTATATTTCACCCTCCTCTTTCATTTGGCGGCATCTATAATGCGAACCGAGGCTCCAATTCTGCAGATCTGAGAGGCAACTTTCCAAAAAATCAAAATTAAACGGTATTTTCTCACCAATTAATTCATTTTAATGCTTAATATGTTTGGAATAATTTTAGGACACATATGGTACTAATAAAAAAGATAAATCCTGCATAGATTGATTGTTTTATTGAGTTCTTGGGATTTTGAATTTTGAGTTCGTTTTTTTTTTTCTGAAAATCTTTAAATTTCAATTTTAATTTGTTTTTGCATTTAAACATGAAATCTCTTGATTCACGCATAAATCAAATGATTACACATTGGATTTCTGTTTTTTTTTTTGGCGCAATTATGTAATTTTACTAATTAAAAAAACTGACTAAAATATTGGTATATACTAATACTATAAATATACATATAAATGGTTTAATTATATTGGTATGTAAGCTTTCCTTCTTTGTGTTAAATATTGATCTTATTTAGAGTAAATTTTAGGCAAACAGTATATATATTATGTTTTATGAAAATATTATTATTCATCAAAAAATAACTTTAATGATCTTTCCTTTGCTCTAATCATGATCTTTTATGTCAAGAAATATGAACTCGTCTTCCATCATGAGCCCTTTCTTATTAACTAGCAATTGTGAACATGCAATGGACATTCATATTGTTTTTCATTGATTTTTTTAGGAACTGATCTTTTAAATATTAAATTAAGAATTAATTTTTTTGCAAATTAATTATTGTTATATCTAAAAGATATTTTAATTTTAATTATTTATAGAAAGTCAAAAGACTTCTATATTATCATGAAGAGATAAAATTATTATATTTATGTGAATTTGTATATTAATTTTGTCTGATTTTTCTTTCTTGTTCAGAATTTTTAGCCGTTTAATTGGTAAGTTTCTATTATTATATTCGATTATTCTATTGTTATTGATATTCAAAATATTAAAAAATTTTATATATTATACAAAAATATCAGTTCAATTGTTCTAATAATTTTTATATAATAATTTTCAGTGTTCCATCAATTTAGTCCTGTGCATATGAAACAGAATTTTAGAAATATGACTTATGTTAAGGAAAAATTTTCAGTGTTTTTAGCATCCATATCCTTGATATATTGAAGAACATTCCCCATACATTCATCAACTCTACCAAATTGAAATATGCTGGAGGCAAAAATCAAGAGCTTTATAGATAAATTTGGGGGCCAATAATACTAGATTTTTCCATAAATATGCGAATGCAAGAAGTAGGGTGAACAATATTGATTGTTTAGAGGTTGATGGAAACTTATTCTTGGAAGAAGAACAAATCATATCAGAAATATCTAACTTTTGTGCAAATCTGTTTTCTGAAAAGGAAGTGTTTAGTAGGCCTCAGTTGGATGGTTTGGAATTTGATTTTATCTCCGGGGAGCACAGGAATCTTCTGGAAAGATGGGTAACTCTAGAATAATCCAAACCATGGATAATCTGATGAAGCATGTTTGGCAGCCACTGAATAGGTGTATGATGTGCAAATCGGAGGTGAAGCAGTGAATCATCTATTAGTTCATTGCAAGGTGGCAGATGCTGTATGGTCGGCTTTCTTAGGAAGATTTCGAAGGCCGTAGGTGCAACCCCAAGGAGTAGATCAGGTTCTTATTGTTTGGAACATGGCTACAGGTGTTTCTCGTTTGGGTGTCATTTGGAATTTGACTCCAGCAGCTATCTTGTGGTCAATTTGGAAGGAGAGGAATAGAAGAATATTTAAGGATTCTTCTACTCCCATAACGGAGCTGATTCAAGTGGCACTTAGCTATCTTTTTGGGTGGATTTCTAGCACAAAGTTTGGAAGAGGCTTCGATAGTCAAGAGTTTTTTTCTTGTGAAAATTTCTTGGAGTTGTAGGTGCTGGGTGTTTGATGTGTGTACACCTATCGTGTACTTGTTTCGTGATCTTTTGATTGATTAATATATATCCTTTATTACCGATCAAAAAATAATAATAATAACTGGAAAATATTGTAAAAGAATTGGAGGAAGATAAAGCGCCGGGGCTGGATGGAATGACTGTAGCATTTTATAAGAGATGTTGGCACGTGGTGGTTACTTAACTATTGGAAGCAATACAATATTTTCTCTCCAATGCTGTTTTTGAAAAGTGTGAATGCTTCCTCTCTCTGATTCCAAAGAGGAAAGTGCAACAAGTTTAAGAGATTTTAGATCAATCAGTTTAAATAGTAGCCTTTACAAAATTCTGGCTAAGCTTTTAGCAAATAGATTGAGATCAGTGCTTCCAAAGATTATTTCCAATCTCCCCAGAATGTGTTTGTAGGAGGTTGGAATATCTTGGATGGAGTTTTAATTGCAAGTGAATGTATTGGCTCTGTGTTACGTAAGGAGGAAAATTTTATTTTGTGTAAGCTTGATCTTGAGAAAGCATATGATCATGTCAATTGGGAGTTTCGTTTATACCTGATATGGTGAATGGGTTTTGGGTAACATTGGAGAAGGTGGATCTCCCTCTGCTTATCAACGGTTTCAATGCCGGTTATAGTAAATGGATCAGCTACCAAATTTTTCAAGACTTCTAGGTGTTTAAGGCAAGGCGATCCTCTTTCAACTCTTCCCTTTATAATTATTATGGAAGCATTAGGATATTTCATTCAGAGATCAGCAGCACTTAGGCTTATTGCTGGAGTGTGTATAGGGGATGAGAAGGTCACAATTATGCATCTGATTTTTGCGGATGATATGCTGGTTTTCTGTCGTGCTTCTAATCTGCAGCTCATCATCCTCAGGTCAGTGTTTTTATGTTTTGAAGCTGTTTCAGGCTTGAAAGTGAATCCCCAGAAAAATGAAATTTTTGATAAGGGGTTGATGCAAAAGATTTCTGCCATATTCTAGCATGTAAATTTGGCTAGTTTCCTACTTCATATCTTCACATTCCTATTGGTGCCTCCTACAAGTCAACTTTAGTGTTGGAACCTATAGTCACATGATTGAAGGAAAAGCATGCTGCATGGAAAGGGCTGACTTTTTCTAAAGGAAGTAAATTGGCACTCATCAAGAGTGCCTTAGCCAACCCTCCATCTTTCTCTCTCTATCCTTCGGATCGCAGCATCTATAGTACAACGGTTAGAGAGATTGCAACGAGAATTTCTTTGGCAAGGGAAGGAGAAAATTCAGAAATATCATTTGGTGAAATGGGCTGACGTTTGTAAGGCATGTGAGGATGGTGGATTAGGAATCAGACAAATCCTTCTTTTTAACAAGGCTTTGCTGGCTAAGTGGGTAAGGATTATGGTAATGAGCCCCTGAGTCTTTGGAGAACTCTAATCAAGTCAAAATATGGTTCTTGCCCAGGAGAAAGGTTTCCCAAGAAATCTACCATTTTTTTTTTCTTTTGATGAATAATGACATTTATATATTAAAACTTGAAAACAGTACAAAAAAGAGAAGAACCCATGAGGGTAGGGGTTACAATAATCTGAACACAAAACCCTATAAAGATTAACAAAACAGAAAACAGATGAATAGAGAAAAATTACAGATTACTCCCCAAGAGCTATAGATGTCCAACCCCCTAGAGTATTGCTTGACGGAGTGTGTCTGAATTCCTCCTTAATGCTAACCCAAGATGAGACCAATAGGTTTCTCCTTAAAATACAGATTCCTCCAAATAAACTACCATTCCCTTTGGTACAAGATTATGGAGACCTATATATATATATATATATATAAGCTAAAGGCCAGTATTCGGTTTAAAGTGGGAGATGGGAGGAGAGTTAAATTTTAGTTAGATGTATGGTATGGTGAATTTCTGTTGAGGGACAGATTCCAAGAAATTTATGATGTTAGCCACACAAAAGATGCTTGGGTAAGTAGAATTCTTTAAGTTAGTGATCAGTCTCAAGTTTGGAATCTGGTGTTACAGAGAAACCTGCAGGATTGGGAATTGGATACTTGGTTGAACTTGCTCCAAAATCTGCATGGCACAGCTGTAGGCCAGGGGAAGGATGATATAATTTGGAAATGGAATCAGAAAAGGGCTTTTTCCGTGCTATCCTATTTTAAGTACATCCCTTCTGTAGTGAAGTCTTTTGGAGCTTATAGTTTGATTTCGCATAGCCATATTCCTCCAAGAGTTGCTTTTTTTATTTTTTTTCTATGGACGGCAAATCAAGGCAAAATTTTAACTGTGGATGATCTCATCAAAAGTGGATGGCATTTAACCAATAGATGTGAGATGTGCAGGCAGGAGGAGGAGACTGTTGATCATTTACTCGTGAATTGTGAGCTAGCCATGGCTCTATGGTACTACTTCATTGCAAAATTCCATATCTATTGGGTGAAACCCAGTCATCTACAGTTATTGTTTCAAGGCTGGAAATGGAAGAGAGCAGCTACTAGAACTGGAATCTTTGGAATATGTGTCCAGCTGCTATTTTATGGGTTGTGTGGAAAGAAAGAAATATGAGGATATTTCAAGGCAAACAGCAATGTTTTGAAAATTTGGTGAAGGCTATTGAAAGATATCATTTCCAATGGTCATCTTTTTCACCTTCTTTCAAAGGGGTGACTTGGGAAACCTTCTCCTCCTATGCAAGTTTTTCAGATTTGATGTAAGATTTAAGAGAGGGAAACGACTTATTTCGAGCATCCTTGGTATCTGTACATTCTTCCTTCTCTGCTCTTTCTATCATCTTAATAAAACATCCTTTTACCGATCAAAAGAAAAAATATATGACTTATGTTATAATCTTAGATAAATTAAAAATTAAAAAACCCTACCTAAATAAGAACACTTGGTGTATATATAATTAGAAAAATCATAAAGTTAATTCAAATTTTTATGTCTTCTATGCAAAGACCTCTTTTTCTTTCGATAGGGCCAGACTTTGATTTAGTTTATTTTATCAATTACTTATTAATCATTAAATTAGAAGCTCAATTCTTAAAAAGTTAGGAATTTATATTGAAAAACATTTTATCTTCACATTAATTTTTAAATTAAAAGATTTTTATACTGTTCTCACAATTATAATAATTATTTATAAAAATTCATATAAAGATTTTAGCATATTCAAAGATTTTGTTTGACAAGTTTAAATGCTTGCTATCATTTTAATTTGTAGGTTAAATCAATTATGCCAAATTATTTTATCAAGATTGATTTTAAGTTGCTAAAAGAATTTTATATTGCAGGAGAATTTTAAAATTAAAATTTGAAACTTTTTGTATATTCCTTAATAGATTTTTGTTTTTTACAATTTTTTTTTATCAATTGAGATGGAAAATAGCATTTCATAAATCTATAAATGCTTTTGATCAAATTAAAAACCACAAAAATCTCTTCAAATTAAATGACAAGGCGATTGAAGTAATTGTAAAACAATATGTGGTTAAGGTCGTCTTCAAATACAAAGTGTAACAACCCAGCCCAGTGAGGTATTGTCTGCTTTGGGCCTTAGCCCGCACGGCTTTGTCCCCAAAAGGTGCTTCGCTAGTTAGAGTATTCTCCCTAACTCTTATACCTTACCAAACATTCAACCTTTTCCGATGAGGGATCAAGATATCACAATCGACCCTCCTTCAAGGCTGCATGTCTCTGTACAGTGACCACCTAGAAGCCTGCCAGCCTCTCATGGGCTTGCCCTCGTCAGTCCAACCACCTCCTACGATCAACGTCAGGACCCGCTCAGTCAACTACTACTGGACCCGAACCCAGCTCTGATACCATTTGTAACGACCCAACCTAACAAGGTATTGTTTGCTTTAGGCCTCAGCTCATACGATTTTGTCCCCAAAAGGTGCATCGCTAGTTAGAGTGTTCTCCTTAACTCTTATACCTTACCGAGCATTCATTCGTTTCCGATGTGGGATTAGGATATCACAATTAAGTTGTAACACCTATGGCTCATCCTATGGTGCTACAAATGGCTTAGCCTCCATGGCTGGCACCATACTAGGAACATGTGTGAATTTGCCTCCGCATCTCGTACAAGTGTTCATAATGGGCAAACAATTGCAGAGAAAACAAAATTAATCAGAACAAGTATCTCTCATCCTAAATATTCCAACTCAATGGTTCTATCTAGCGTATCACTCCCCAAGACCCGCCTAAAATTTTCCTAAAACCTAGGGCTCATGAACCAAATGCTCTAATACCATCTTGTAACGCTCCGGATCCAAGTTTATTTAATAATTCATAAACCCAAACCTTGAATGTTAACTTGTGTCTCAAAATATAAAGTAACCAGACATTAATGATAATTAATTTCTTTTTCTTTAAACAAAATGCAACTTTAATAATGAAAATCCTTGAAACAAGCATATCATAAAAGAACCAATATCCAATATAAAGCCATCAATAAATTCAATTCTGGTAAAGGCCAACTAAAATAATCTTATTACAGTCCATGTAATGACTCAACCCAGCAAGGTATTATTCGCTTTGGGTCTAGCCTGCACAATTTTGTCCTTAAAAGGCGCCTCGCTAGTTAAAGTGTTATTCCTTACTCTTATACCTTACCGGGCATTTATCCGTTTCCAATGTGAGATCGAGATGTCACAATGCGCCCCCCCCCCCCCCCCCCCCCCCCCAAATTTAGGGTTGCACATCCCCGTGCAGTGGTCACTTAAAAGCCTGCCAACCCCTTATGGGCCCGCCATCATTGGTCTAACCACCTCCTGTAAGGGTCCACACCAACTAGTCAACCACAGATTATTAGAGCTGAATCTAGCTTTGATACCATTTGTAACGACTCAACCTAACGAGGTATTGTCCGCTTTGGGGCTCACCCTGCACGGTTTTGTCCTTAAAAGGCGTCACGCTAGCTAGAGTGTTATTCCTAATTCTTATACCTTACCGGGCATTCATCCCTTTTCGATGTGGAATCGGGATGTCACAACCCATAACTGGAATTCAAAGGTTCTAAGTCAAATAAAAGTAACCACTCCTAAACCTATAGTAAAATAAAAGTCTTCCTCAAAATATAATCCCCTTGTGAGTCAAACCCCGCAACATCCTCTCCTATAGTATTTGAAAACAAAACCGATAAAATGATGTGAGATATAAAATCTTAGCAAGTAGTCATGCGGAAAATAGATCTTATACAATTCTAAATATTCAAAGAGTAAACCAGTAAAGCAAAACAAACCATACATATTAAGAATATCAATCATGTCAATAAATAGGAAGACATCATTGTCTAATAGAAAATAAGAATCCCTATTCTGTATAAGACATGAACCAAGCAATGTAATCAAATAACCCAACTACCTTCCTGCTGAGTGCACATGCTAAGGAAGAACAAGCAAATTACTAATACCACATTCCCACCGAGTACACGGATTTAGAATGTAAATAAATCCCACCAAGTACATAGATGGGAAAACAATAAGGCATACGTCATAAAACACAATCTTCCAACCGAGTACACAGATTAAGGAAATAATACCCGTCGAGTACACGATTGGGTCCCGCCTAATACACAAACTAGGTACAACACAACCATGTTACGAACACACTCTTCCCACTGAGTACATGGGTTAGGGAAGTATCCTGCTGAGTACACGGACCGAAAATATAAGGCATAGGCCATGAAATAACCAAATACGCGATATAATAAACCCACATACGTGGAGACTTATAAATGTCATAATCACACCCCATACAAGGAGATACTTACACATCAAATCAAATAACCATATATTCCATCTCTTTAAGCCATAAGCTATAATATAATCAAAATACTTAAATCTAGCTTAATTTTGATTTATACCTTTCTGAAACACAAAACATGTCCGTTTAGTACTAATACAAGTGTTGGAATCATTAAATATAACCCACATTAATAGAAATCACATTTTCCCAAAATCCCAAAAACTTGAGTCACTTTAATAGAACATACCCAAAATCCTTATGAAAATCCAAATAATTCTTTGACCAGTGCACACACTCTTAAAATACCCTAATCTAGTTGGTACATGAGTTGATATCCCTCAAAAACAAATTTAGAATTGAAAACTAGGTCAAAATCCCTAATTATGAAAATCTGACAATGAGCACTCGATGTAGCACTCGAGCGATGTCTTTTTTTTTATGAGTAATGATAGTATATATTTTATAAATATAAAAAGATAGAATGTACATCAATTTTCTACATGGACAACCCATACCAATGACAAATCTCCACCAAGATACATACTCCACTCAATGAGATACAAAACTAAACGACCATCCCCCAACAAAATAATTCCAAGGACCACCTATAACAACCATAATATAGAATTGTAGCTGAATAAGGCATTCAACTCCGAAGCCAATGACGTAGATATGCCTCTACGAAGATACCTTCCACCTACAACTCATCTAAAACCACTTTCACTCCCTTCCATCCCTAACCATGAAGAAGAAAAACACCACCTATGCCAGTCTCTCACAATATCCACAGCATGAGTACCCTGAAACTCTGGAAGAACCGCCAACCATGAAGCTGCTGCCACTATAATAGAATCAAAAACGTGTTCCACAAACCCCCGAGAGTCGTAGAAGATCCTATTATTTCGCTCTAACCAGATATGCCATGTAACTGCATGGAGCATGGACCTGTACAAAATGTTACCCCTGCTCCCCAGCCCTTCAATTCTCCATTGAGCGAACAAATCTGAGAAAGTGTTTGGAAGAACCCACGATACTCCAATCACCTAAAACAAGCGCATCCAAATAGAACTAACAAAACGACACTATACAAAAAGATGATCAATACTCTCTCCAGCCTCCATAGACATACTACACACGTGAGGGGATAAAGCATTCGTCTTCCATCTTCTTTAGAGACGATCAGCCATATTAATCTTGTATAGGATGGTTGTCCATAAAAATGCCTTAATCTTGGGGAGAACCTTGGGTTTCCATAACCGAGAAACGGAAAAGGAAGCAAGAGGAGAATGAACACTTTGATTGAGCAAATTAAAGAAAGATTTACATGTATACGAGCTCGAAGAAGAGTGAGACCAAATGACCTTATCATCAGAAAAAGAATCGATGAACACATCCTTCAACTTATCTAGGAGAGAAGCCAAATCCTCCAATTCAGCGTCCCGAAGATCTCTCCTAAAAGCCAAGTTCCATGATAAACCTGACCCTGACATGTACAATATGTCAGCCACAAAGGCTTGAGGATGGGTAGCTAGGAGAAACAAACGGGGAAAAAGACTCGATAATGCAATATTGCCCCACCTCCTATCATGCTAGAAAAGAACTGAACAACCAGATCTGATCGACAATCTGGTGTGAGGGTAAAATAGAGGAGCCATTCCCATGATAGCTTTCCAAGGACTATTTCCCAAAGGACGTGCCCTCTCATTAATAGAACGCCCATTATCGTCAATACCACATTTGCTGACAATCACTTTGTGCCAAAGACTATCTTGTTCAGTGCTGAAGCACCACAATCACTTGGCTAACAAGGATGAGTTCCAAGAAGCTACCATGCCCAAACCTAACCCCCCTTTTTTTTTCCTTGCACACCTTTGCCCATCTCACTAAATGCATCTTTTTTGTACCCCCACCCTCCCATAAAAAATCTCTTTGAGCTTTCTCAATGATAGCCACTACCCGCCTAGGCATACAAAACAAGGACATGAAGTAAACAGGTAAATTAGAAAGAACCGCTTTGATTAAAGTGATGCGACCCCCAAAGGACAAATAATTCCTTTTCCATATCGCAAGCCTTTTCTCAACCCTTTCAATAACTGGCTCCCAAAAGCAAATATTGCATGGGGAGCCGCCCAAGGGCAATCCCAAATATGGCATAGGCCAAGAAGCAACTTGACAACTTAAAATTCGACTAACCACCTTGATGTCCCCCTCCCTCATGTTTAGCGCGGCTATCGAACTCTTCCCCCAATTAACTCTTAATCCTGAAACCATATGGAAGGTATGCAAAATGCTTTTCAGCCACACAACCTGATCTCTAGAATCCTCTAAGAATACTAGCGTATCATCAGCAAATTGAAGATGGGTAATTCTAGGACCTCTTCTCCCTACCTGGAACCCTTGTATCAAACTACCTTCCACCCCACTAGAGAAGAAACTATGTAATACCTCAGCTACTAAGGCGAACAAAAAAGGGGATAAAGGATCCCCTTGGCGGATACCTCTCGAAGAAGGGAAGAAGCCTTTCACTGTCCCATTAACAAGAATGGAAAAATGAACCTTCTCCAGACACCCACAAATCCATCGTCTTCATTGAGCACCAAATCCTTTCCAATGCAAAGCCGAATCAATACAATTCCACTCAACCCGATCATATGCTTTTTCAATATCCAACTTGCATACAGTTCCTGATTCCTCCGACCTTTGCTTGCTCTCTACACACTCGTTAGCAATCAAAGCCCCATCCATTATTTGCCTTCCACAAAAGCGCTCTAATTAGCAGATATAATCTTTGGTAACATGGTTTTTAGCCTAATTGACAACACCTTAGCTAATTTCTTATACACACTAGTCGTGAGACTAATAGGTCTAAAATCCTTGACACTTATCGCTCTAGGTATTTTAGGAATGAGAACTAAGAAGGTAGCATTGGTTGCCTTATGGATGACACCATTCGAATGAAACTCTCTAAACACCTCCAACAAATCCTCCTTGACTATTTCCCAGTTCCTTTTAAAAACTCAATAGTAAAGCCGTTTGGCCTAGGGGCTTTATCTCCTTCCATCTCCCATACAACCATCCTGATTTCCTCCATCTCAAAATCCCTCTCCATCCAGTCTCTCTCTTGGTCATTCAATTTCAATTGGCCCCACTCCTTTAATTTAAACCGATGTTTTTGCTCGGATCTGTAAAGATTAGCATAAAACTGACATAAAGAATTCCCAATTTCCTCCACATCCTCCACCTCTCTCCCATCGACTTCCAATCTATAAATACAATTCTTGACTTTTCTCCCATTGGCTACCTTATGAAAAAACGCAGTGTTCCCATCACCCTCTTTCAACCACTTGACTCTAGATTTTTGCCTCCAATGAATTTCTTCGTTCTTCAAAATCCTCCCCAAACTCTCTTTAACCTCCATCCTTCTAGCCCTATCTTGCATGTCCCATCTCCCACTACCTTCCTTATTATCCAACGTCTCTATTTCCTCCATAGCCTTTTTTTTCATAACTTCCACTCTTCCAAAGCTCTCCTTATTCCATGCCTTTATATTTTACTTCACCTCTTTTAAACATTGCACGAAAGAGAAATCTGCCCATCTTCCACCTCTTCTCCCTTCTCCCCACTAATCCTCCACTAATTTTGAGAATACTGGATGTTCAAGCCACATATTTTCAAAACGAAAAGGATCCGGCCCACCATACATAGGCTCATTAGTCAACAACAATGGATAATGATCAGACACTATTCTAGGGAGCAACATCTGGACCATAGGCATAAAATGATTATCCCAAGAGACTGAAGCTAAACATCTATCTAATCTAGAACAAAGAGGAGGGACTTGGAGATTAGACCATGTGAGTTGACCACCCTGCAACGGATAATCAATTAACTCACACTAATGAATCCAGTTTGAAGAATTCCTCATACTCCTAGTGACTCTAATCCTCGCATTATTAGACTCATGGGAGTAACGGTAAACATTAAAGTCCCCCACAACCACCCAAGGCATATTAATCCTTTGGACTTGACCATATAATTCTTGCCAGAATCTCTCCCTTCCCTAGCCCGACAGGCCCGTAAACAACTACCATTGACCACTTGAAATTATCCCTTGTTGATTCGAACTCCAACAGTAATGAGAACACGCCCATCTGGTTACCCACCATGTTAACACTGGAAGTATCCCATAAAACCAAAATCCCCCCAGACCTACCCAAAAAGGTAAAGTAAGCCAATCTATTCCACCAATCCCCCACACACTCCTCACCAACCTACTATCCACAACCTCTACTTTAGATTCCACTAAAACAACCACTTCCGGCTTCCACTTCTTACATATCTCTTTAACTGCGACCTTCTTTTCCTTTCCCCCCAACCCCCTAATATTCCAACAAAGAATCTTCATGGAAAACCTATGGGTCCCTTCTCTAATGACTCTTTGAATGCTTCCACAGCATCTGGAATTGCAATCTGATCACCCCAACACCCTTCCACTTCCTCAAGTACCTTTTTTGAAAACAATCTCACACCATTCCACACCTCCTTAGACTCATCAATCTCACCACCTAGACCAGAAAAATCTCCCTGACCACTCCCCTCAACCACAACATCAGTAGAACCCAGATGCCCCTTCCTATCATCCATAGGTTGTAGCCCATCAGCACTGTTAGACCTGTTTTGACTCGCAGTAATAATTGCATCTGGTAAATGAGATAATAAACTTTCATTCATGTGAGAGAAATCCTCAAGATAAATACCTGGATTTAAACCGTCACGGGATGGGGAGGTAGCTTTACATGGGGACACTTGAGGAGTGGAGAAAGAATTTAGGCCGTGGGCCGAAGAAGAATGCATGGACATATCCCTTGGATTGCCCCTTTGGAAATTCTATCTAGTCGCTCAAGCGGTGTCTTGGGCGTTCAGTTTAACTGGAAATTCTATCTAGTCGCGCAAGCGGTGTCTTGGGCGTTCAGTTTAATTGGAAATTCTATCTAGTCGCTCAATATAGAGCTTGGGCATTCTATCGAGCGGTGAAAGTTTTGGGTCTCAGGCTTTGGACGCTCACTATAGCATTTGGATGGAAAATCGGATGCTTGTTCAATCCTAAAAATCAGCTCTCGGGTTTCGAATTAAGAAAAAAAAAAAACATAGACGGTGCGCTTGCTTGAGCGTGCGAACTACGAATCGGGCGACCTAAGCAAAAGAATACGAACAAAAGGGCGCTCGAACCACAATTTGGGCGCTCACGTAAATTCGCTACTTTTCCATATTTTTCTAAATATTCTGAAAATCAAAACTAAAACTATAGATCATGCTTTTATCACTTCAAATCAATTCTAATACATCTAATAAGACTTCTAAAACATACCAAATCAATCCAAAGCAAATAAATCACAACATACAATGATTTGATCATCAAAACCCCAATAAAACATGCGTATAAAGATGGATCTCGAAAAATATGAAAATCTGATTTTAATGCAAGTTTAAAGGGACTACTTGCCTTGATTCTTTGATCAAATCCTCTCTAATAAATCCAGATACCAGGTTCTTGAAACCCCACGAACATAGCAAGGATTTGTTCTTCTCTAGATCAAAATATGAACATGAACTCAGAATCCTCTATCAACTAATCCTATACGTATGGAATATAAACCATGGTTTCCTATTTAGTTTTACTTACCTTGAATCCAACGAATCTTCCTTCTTCCTTCTCACTCTCTCTATCCGTATGAAACCACCAAGAATAATGTTAACAACCTAACTTCTTTCTAACCTCTTCCTTTTATACTTACCAAATTAGGAGTCCTAATTAGATTTGGAAACTTTCCCATTAATCCAAGTTTCCTATTTTATCCCAAATCTTCTTTTAAATCTTTTTTCCTAATTCCCCTATAAAAGAAACTTCTATTTTTAATCTACTTTCGTCATATTTTAAATTCCTATTTTTAAATATTACCAAAAAACCCCAAAACTTTAATTACTCCTCAAATCAAGGCCCATAATTAAGTATAATTACTAATAAGTCCTTTTTCCATTAATTAAGCCATAAATCAAGCTATCTAAATCCAAATTCGACCTAACTTAGATCTAATTAATTGTTTTAGATCTAATATTATTTAATTAATCAATTTATTAATTAGCTTAATAGAAAAAGACTAAAATACCATTTTTCTCTATAACTCCATATCTAACCATATGATCATTTCCAAAATTTCCAGATTAATCTCCTCGTTATTTTAAATTAATTATACATCATAATTAATGAAAAGTTCTCCAAATTTTAGACTATAATTAATTTCCTAATTTATTTTCAAATAAAATCATTAATTCTCAAATTATTCATGTTTAATTCTTTTTTTTCTGAAAATTTGGGATCTCACACAAAGAATCCTTATTTAAGAAGATTGGAGAATTGTTTATGAAAATAAGCAAATACCTCTATTATAACCCATGTGCTGCTCATTAATATCATTTTTAATGGTACATACTTTTAAAAAGAATGGGGTGAAGATTGTGATCAAGCAATAAGGGTTACAAACTTGAATACACCACAATAATCAGGAGTTAACCTTGATGAGATAACATAAACAATAGAATTACTATGTCCTACGACTAACTTTATCATCCTTAATAGTATGTTGTCACAAAAGGTTGGCTTGAAGAAGATTTTTCTATCAAATGAATGGTAGAGTTGGGTAAAGATCCTACTGGAAAGAGACTAGACGATATTATTCTCAATCTATTTTTTAGGATTCTGTAGGCCTAATGGTTCACATACATGGGTGAAAGTGCTTAACATAATGGATAGAGAGAAAAAAGCTAAAATGGAATGTATTTCTGAAGCAAATTGTAGATAAAAGCTTGTTATTAGAGCAATTGCCCTAAGAAAATAAAACAAGTTTTGGCTATTATTGACAATTTGACAGGGTATTGAAGACCAAGTTCTTCATAACATCCATGCTGCAATTAAACTTCTCGTTGTCATTACCTTAATAACTGAAACGTGTGTGAAATCCCAAATTTTCAGAAAACTAAATAAAAAAAATTAAATATGAATATTTGGAGTATTAATGATTTTATTTGAAATAATTGGAAGATTTATTATAGTATAATGATTTGGGGAATTTTTCATTAATCCAGGATGCAATATTAGATCAAAATAATGAGGAGATTAAATTTGGAAATTTTTTAAGAAAGTCAATGGTTAAATATGATCAAATTAAAGAAAAGGATATTTTGGTCATTTCCTAATTAGCTAAATTATTAAATAGATTAATTAAATGATTATTAGACATGAGAAATTAAATTAGATCTAAGTTGGATTTAAATTGATCATAAATAGTGAGATTTATAGCCTAATAAGTGAGAAAATGGCATATTTGTAATTATAGTTAATTGGGAGCCTTAAGTTGAGGAAAAAGAGGAGTTTTGGGGTGCTTTAATAATGTTTAAAAATAGAGGAATTAATTAGCACGAAAATAGATAAAAATAGAAGTTTCTTTAATAAGGGAATTAAAAGAAAATAGGAAAGTGGGTTAGTTGGAGAGTTTCCAAATATAATTAGGACTCCTAGTTAGGTGAGTATAAAAGGAAGAGGATAGAAAGAATTTAGGTTTTTCTTATTCATGGTAAATTCATACGGCTAGAGAGAGGGAAGAAAGAGTTTTCGTATGGATTTGAGGTAAGAATCAGATTAGACTCATGGTTTTGTCTTCCATACGCATAGTTTAGATTGCTGAAATTTTCTGGGTTTATATTCATGTGGATCTAGACAAGAGGAGAGGTTGTTGTATTTCGCAGGGATTTCAAGAGGGTGATATCTGGATTCGTTGGAGAGGATTTGATCTAAGAAGCAAGGAAAGTAATCCCTTCAAACTTGCATTAAAATCAAATTTTCTTATTTCTCAAGATCCATGTTTATACGCATGTTTTATTGAGGTTTTGATTATCAAATCATTGTATGTTGTGATTTATTTGCTTTGGATTGATTTGGCATGTTTTAGAAGTGTTATTAGATGTATTAGAATTGATTTGAAGTGATTAAAAGTATGATCTATAATTTTAGTTTAAAATTTTGGAATTTTTATAAAAATCTGGAAATCTATGAATTTACACGAGTGCCCGAATTGTGGTGCGAACGCCGTGTCAAGCACCCTTTGTTTCGTATCTTTCTGTTTAGTACACCCAAGCAGGCGCCCCACCTGTGTTCTTCAAAACCCGAGAGTCAGTTTTTAGAACAGAATGAGCGCCCGAATCACTATTCAAACACCATAGCGAGGGTCCAAGCTTGAGACCCAGAACATTCAACGCCCGATAGGATGCCCGACGCCCGATAGGATGCCCGAGCTCTGTATTGAGCGATTATATGAAATTTCCAGTTAAACTGAACACCCGAGACACCGCTTGAGCACTACATCGAGCGCTCACTGTTAGATTTACATAATTAGGGATTTTGAGTACATGCTACTAAAGTGACTCATGATTTGGGGATTTGGGGATTTGGGGAAAACATAAGGATTTCTTGTAATTAGGATTATATCTAATGATCCCAACACTTGTATTAGGACTAATTGGACATGTTTTGAGTTCTAGAAAGATTGAAATTAAACTTGAACCTAGTTTGTGTATACCATGTTTTGGTCTATGGTTTAAAGAGATGAAATTCACAGTTACCTAGTTATTGACATGTATATATCTCCACGTATGTGGGTTTGTTCTATCATGTATGTGACTTGGAATATGCCCTATATTCTTGCGTATGCGGCTATTTCATGGCGTATGCCTTATTTCTAGTATTGATATTTTGATTCACCCATGTACGTGGGATGTGGCGTATGCTTTATGGTTCCACATCCGTGTACTCGGCGGGACATACTTACATTCTAAATCCATGTACTTGGTAAGAATGTGATATTGGTAATTTGGTTGGAAGATTATGTTTCATGGCGTATGCCCTATTTTCCCCATTCGTGTACTCAGCGGAACTTGCTAACATTCTAAATCCGTGTACTCGGTAGGAATTTTTTTTTTTTTTGATAGGTAAATAAGGTATATTATAAGTAAACTAGGTAGTTGGATCATAGGTAGTTGGAATGTTTTTTTTTTTTTTGTACTCGGTAGGAATGTTGTATTGGTAAGTTGGTTGGAAATTTGTGTTTTGTGGCGTATGCCTTATTGTTCCTCATCCATGTACTCGACAGGGAGGTAGTTTGATTATTTGATTACATTGCTTGGTTCATGTCTTATACAAAATAGAGATTCTTGCATTGTGTTTGACAGTGATGTCTTTCTGTTTACTGATTTGTTCGGTACTCTCAAGGTGTATGGTTTGTTTTGCTTTACTGATTTACTTGTTGCATACTTAGAATTATATAAGATCTATTTTCTGCATGACTACTTGCTGATATTTTCTGCATGATTACATTGTTCGGTACTCTCAAGGTGTATGGTTCGTTTTATTGATTTTGTTTTCAAATACTCTTGGAGAGGACAAAATCGTAGGCTTTGGTTTTAAGAGGAAGATTACTTTTCTATGTAGGTTTAGGAGTTGTTACTTTTAATTGAGTTAGGACCTTTGAATTCTAGTTATGAGTTGTAATAGGCTTACTTTAGTTGACCTTGACCAAACTTGAATTTATTAATGGTTTTATGTTGGATATTAGTTATTTTATATCACTCTTGATTCAAGGATTTTTATTATTGAAGTCGCACTCTGATTGAAGAAAAAAAATTAATTACCTTTAATGTCTAGTTTAGTTTATGTTTTGAGACACAAATTAACGTTCAAGATTTGGGTATATCAGTTATTAAATAAACCTGGATCTGGGGCGTTACAACGTGTAACATTGATTCAACTATATTTATGATACATTTTTGTTAGAGCTAGTAACTTATTAATTCCGAGCCCAAACTGATTTAAACAAGAAGACCCATTTATTAGTTTATTTCGATTTGGGTTGAGATTTTACCAACTTGCCTATTAATAGGTCAACCTAAACCTAACTCACCAACTTATTGAGTATCCATTTAAGTGGTAAGTAGATAGTAAACAATAGACCTTTATTTGTGTCTATTGGACGCTAAGAATATTTAAATTGTTTGCCTTGGTAACTAGGTATATCATTAAAATACTTCGGGGACTATAATGCTAATGCTAGGTTATCTTTACATTATTATTATTATCAACACTACTACTACTACTACTATTATTGTTATTTAGGTTCCTTTATAAATGATATTTCTATGAATAGGTGGGTTGATTTTTTACTTTTAGGAATTCATCTATTTCTAAATTTATACATAGTTTGGAAGTACCAAAAACCTTTTATTGAAAAGAAATCATGTCGATCAATTAATTCCATAGCAATAATGAAACATTCTATAGAATTTTTTAAAAACATACTACATTTTGTAGGTTAACTAGAAAATACATGCCAACATTATCCTAGTTTCAAGTTAAAATAAGAATTAAAAAGAAAACTAATTAAATATGTTATAAATGAATAGGTTGGTAGGTTTAAAATTTTTTATTGGCAGGTTGAGTTCTCTTCCATGATTTTCCAACTTGTCAGTTAACGGGTCACTACAACTCAACCCATTTAACTCCAAACCCAAACTTTTCCAAACCTTACACATTTTCCAGCTCTAATTTTTATTCCAACATACCATCTTCATCTTACTTTGACTATGAAAATATATTAAGAACTAATAACAAGTTAATACATGCCTTCAAAAATGTCATATTTTGGTTGAAGAATGATTTACTATCATCAATGCAACTCTTAGTGAGGTATATTTACTTCTTAGACAAGTTATACAAGTGATAATTGATTAAAAATTTTGACAATGACTTTTCCTTAGGCTTTGTTTCTTTCACCGGAAAATATTTCCTAACAGAAAATGTTTTTGGGAAGAAAAATTTCCAAGAAAATGTTTTCTTCTTTTCTTTTTTCCAAGTGTTTGGATGTAACATGGATATTAGAATTTTGTTCTTTTCTCATACAAATGAAACTACAGACACCTCCCTTGGGAACTGGTGGCTTGAGTGCTTACTTTGCATGCAAATTTTAAATCATTTGCTTCCCTAGAGTCTCTACTGTCTTTATAAAAACATCTCTTATCTAGCCTCAACAAGTTGGATATGCAATGGGTAATGGTCTTATCATCCAATATACATAAGATGGATTTAGATTTGAGCTTGCTCATAAAGCTAAATCCTTCCCACCCCTCTCTACTTTGAGAGGACTCCAACCACCATTTCTTAACCAAATCTTTGAAGGACTTATCTTCCAGCCACATGTTTGCAAATCTAAAAGGGGTGACAGCCAACCCAAGGATGAGGAGAAGTAGACAGCACAATAGGGACATGGTCCGAAACTGTCCTTATTAATGTGGACAGCTTGGCATGTGGAAAATGGTCCTTCCAAGCAGTAGAAACCAAGGCTCTATCCAACCGACTACAGATTGAGTTATCTTGCGAGTTGGACCATGTGTATTTGGCTCCCGACAAATATAAATCTGTCATCTCCTGTCTATTCAAGAAGCCAACAAACTCTCTCATACTTCTAGATACCCTAGTGCATCCTTTCTTCTCTTTTACTTCTTTAATGACGTTAAAATCCCCCATAATACACCATGGGAAGTCCCATTGACTCCTCACCTGATCCAATTCCCTTCAGAAAATGCCATGATTAAAAGGCCTTGGAGGGCCATAGACACCTGAAATTAGACACTCAAACCTAGACTCTACACACCTAAAAAGGATGGAAATTGAGAATTGACCAATCTTACTACAACCATCTTGACAACGTCCAAATCCCATACAATGACCATACTGCCTGAACTCCCTATGGAAGGATTAAATAGCCACCCAAAGGTAAGTAACCAATCATTCTGAAAAAAATTATTTTTTGTTTCTTGAACTATGAGAATGGTTGGAGATGCCAACCTACATACCTCCCTGACAGCCCCCTTCTTCTCAGGCCCTCCCAAACCTCTAATAGTCCAGCTTGGATAACAGAATCTGCACCCCTCCTTCCAGTTCTCAAGCTGGATTTATATTGAACTGAACTTTCTAATTTTCTTAACTCCCTGGATAGAATCTTGCTCCCCTTATTCTGACCTTCCTTCTTCTTTCTAAATCCATCCACAGCCTCCTTAACAGGAAAGCATTTCCTCTAGAGCCAAAATCCGGTGGTTTCGTGAAACCATTGGATGGGATGGAGTTTGGATGTGTGGGGCCCCCTCCTGACACAGGCATCCATCCGTGCGTTTCACGCTGGCACCAGGTGAAACGCTCTCCCTTAACAGACACTGATTGACCATTTTTTTCCCTAACTTCCAACTGAAACAACGACTCTGTTCCATCCTTTCCCATTCAGATTTGTTGACCTCACTACCCAACAAAATCAGATTGGAGGAATTCAATTGGAGACAAAAGTCTAGAGTCCTATGGCTAAAAGAGGGTGATGGAAATACCAAGTTCTTTCATCGAATAGCTAATGGAAAGAGAAAGAAAAATGCAAGGAACCAAGTGAGTTTTGAGGGAAGACCAGTGGAAAATCAAACAATGATTGTAGATGGATTTACTTCATATTAGTCAGAATTGTTCTCTTCGAAGGAAATGTTTACCTTTAATTTGGAACATTTGGAGTGTCCTAAGCTAAATGAGGAGGAAAGGCTATGGCTGGAAAGAGAATTTGAATTGGAGGAAGTCAAGAAGGTAGTATTTTCACTAGGGAAAGACAAAATTCCAAGGCTGGATGGCTTTACAATGACCTTCTTCCAGGAGTGTTGGAATGTTGTTGGTTCAAAACTTGTTGAAATGCTTAGGGAATTCTATGAGTTCGGTATAATTAATAAAGTAACAAATGCCACTTTTTGTGCCCCATCCCTAAAGGCCAAGAAGCTGTAGATGTCAAGGAGTTTCGTCGCATAAGTTTGACAACTAGTTTGTACAAGATTATTGCAAAGATTTTATCCTTAAGATTGAAAGAGGTTGTGGGTATGCTCATTTCAGAAAACCAAAGTGCATTTGCCAAAGGAAATCATATTCTAGATAGTGTTCTTGTGGCAAATGAGTGCATTGAGGACTACTTTAGGTCAGGCAAGTCAGGGATTTGGTATAAATTAGATCTTGAAAAGGCATATGATCGGGTATAATGGGGATTCTTGGACTCAAGGGATGCAAATGGAAAGGATTTGGTGAAAGATGGTGCAAATGGATCAAGGGATGCCTTCAGAATGTATCTTTTTCCTTCATAATTAATGGGTCAGTGGCTGGTTTTTTTCTAGTATCTTGGGGCTTAAGACAAGGGGATCCATTATCTTCGTTTATTTTTATTTTGGTTAGTGATGTCCTTAGCCGATTGTTTTCCTTGGGTGAAAGTGCTGGACTTGTTAGCAGGCTAAGAGTTGGTACTTCTAAAGTCCCAGTCTCTCATTTGCAATTTGTAGATGATACCATTGTGTTTCTTGAAGCTTCTCAAAAACAGGTTTTTTGGACTAAATTCCTGCTAAAATGCTTTGAGTTCCTTTCTGGCCTTGGGGTGAATCTTGATAAGAGTAAAATATTAGGAATTTTGGTAGATTCAATCACTCTTTCAGCATGCTCTCTGATGATGGGGTGCCAATCACAGAAGTGGCCAATTACTTATCTTGGCCTCCCTCTTGGAGCAAGGCCAAATGTGGCTAGTTTCTAGGATCCCATTGTGGAAAAAATGAAAAAGAAACTAACCTCTTGGGAAAGAAATTATGTCTCATTAGGGGGAAGGGTAACACTAATTAAGGCACCTCTTATGAACCTCCCTGTTTATTATCTCTCTGTGTTTCGAGTTCCTAAGAAGGTGATTGGTGCTTTAGAAAAACTGCAAAGGGATTTTTTATGGTAGGGGAGAGAGGCAAAGAAGGACCACTTAATTAGCTGGAATAAAGTATGTTTACTTAAGCACCAGGGGGGCTTAGGCTTGGCCAATCTATATCATAGAAACTCTGACCTTCTGGCAAAGTGGATTTGGACATTTGGAGGGAAAAAAGATAATATGTGGCATAAAATCATTGTAATCAAATATGGCATTCATAAAAATAGGCAAGATATCAACCTAAAGGCAAGCATTCGGTGTGGCAATCCATGGAAAGCGATTTCTGCTCTTGCATCTCATTTCTACCCTTTGGTTAGGTACACTCTTCACTCTGGTTCATCTTTGAGTTTTTGGGAGAATTGGTGATGTGGCTCGTCAAGTTTTTCTATCACTTTCCCCAGGTTGTATTGTGTGCATTTGATACCCTATCCACTTGTATCAGATATAATGTCTTGGGATTCTATGTTTGTCATGGAATTTGCAATTCCGTCAGGATTTGAGTCCTTTAGAAATGGAAGATCTTGGTTCTTTGTTAAATCAGCGTAACCTTATAACCATTGATTTCGCCTTGTCGGATTCACGTAGTTGGTCTTTATCTTCCCGTGGGTCCTTCTCCACGTGTTCCTTTTTTAATCATCGATGCTTGGGTACTATCGTTAGGCCCTTATCATTCTCTCCCTTCTTTCTTTGGCATGCTCCAGCTCCCCCCAAAGTTCTTACATTCCTTTGGGTTGCTTTTCTTAATGGTATTAATACTTTTGATAATCTTCAAAGAAGAAGGAAAAGTCTAACTATCTCGCCTAATTTTTGTATACCATGTCTTAAAGAAGAAGAATCCATGGATCACATTTTCTTGCACCGTGAGCTGATTTCATATCTTTGGTTTTACTTTTTGGGGCTTCTAGATATTAGTTGGGTTCAGCCAAGAACCCTTGCTGGCTTTTCGTATCAGTGGCGATTTCTATTTCTCGGCAAAAAGGGGTAAATTGATGTATCAAGTAGTCTTTATTGCTACCATATGGCTGGTATGGTTAGCCCAGAATTGGTGTATATTTGACGGAGGTAGTATACAAAAGTATAGAATTATGGAGGTTATGTTGTGCTGGTAGTAGATTGGGTTAGTGCTAGGGAGGAATTTAGATATACTTCAACAAGTGACATCTGGCGAGATTGGGATGCTGTCTCTCTATTGGTTTAGAGTGGTCCAGATTTGGTGTTTTATTCATGTTATATTTCTTGGTGCTTTTATCTTTTGTTTAGCTGTTTCTGTAGTTATAGCTCTCTTTTTTTTTTGTTTCCCCATATCTCATGGGGTCTTGTGTTTCCTCTCTCCCACTCAAGTTGTAATATAACCTTCATTATTCATAAAAAAAAAAAAAAAGATTAATCAGAAAATAATTATCAAATAATCAACTTGCAAGTAATTAATCAAAAAAGATAATAGTTTTTGCAAAGAGAGAATATATATTCTCAAACTCAAAAATTGCAAGTAATGACTTAAAAATAAAAATATAGGGAAAAAAAAAAAAGAAAAAACAGAAATATGAAAGCCAGGCTTCTAACTGGCATTATTGACATTTACTTGGAGACTTTTCAGCCGAATCTCAGTATCCTTATCCAAATTTTTGGCACTTCTAAACTGAGTCCTCATATCCTATGTTTTGAGGGTCAAGCGAATCTGACTCCTAGACACATACCCACACTTGACACTCGTACCCAAGTCCATGTAACATAGCCTAAGGGCATAAATACAATATAAATGGGGGAATCAAGAAGCAATAGGAAATTCACCCCACCAAGCATTAGACCAGAATTTCTTGGTATCCCCCATGCAAAGCTTGGAGGACACAAGAGGCAAAAAAGACCGGGCTAGAGCCACAATGGATTTCCAAGAAATTTTGTATTTTTCAAACATTGTTTTACCGCTTCTTATTCTCTACTTCAAAAGTTAAATTTCGAACCATGGGTGGCAGTGGGATGGTAACCTAATAGAATGGACCACATTGGCTAATATTTCGGTAGGCTTGGAAAAGGTATATTTTGCATAGAGGCCCTAGACCAGGCAGCTCGGCCCAGTTCAATCAAATTGCAAGTTAAGCTTAGATAGGCCAAATGAAAGCCGTACCCAATATGATGATATTATATATATTTTATATATGTGCTTTTGAATATATAAATGCCAATTAAAAAATTTTAATTTAAAATTTCTATTAAAAGGATACATAATTTTCCATATGTAATATACCAAATACTCCTAATCTAAAAGTCTTTTGGATAAATATCTACATGTGTCCTTCAAAACTATTGACTTTTAGTTTTCATTAGATTAATTACAAGCATGGACGAAGCCCACTCAAGCTCAGTTTGATTACCACTGCTAAATGGGTACGATGTGTGGTCCATGAACATAAAATACTTTAAGCAAGTACCTCTAAAGGAATGTTTTCAAATTTATTGCCATAAAATTCAAACCTAAAAACTCCTTTCAAAACTATCTAAATCCATCTTCTACCACAACTAGATTCTTGCAATAGCAAAATGGTATAGCATTTCCAATATTACTTAACTTCCATTCCACAAAAAGACTTCTAAATGTGGGTGTCTCTTAATAGAAGCCACCAACTCTTGCCAAATGAACATGATATAATGCTTATAAATCAAAGGCCATTGCCAAGATGCCCAAGATCAAGGCTTGAGCCTCATTCTTCAGACCATGCATCCTCTTGGAATTCAACATTTGAGGCACTTGGCCACTGCGGTAACTAAAGCAAGCTTTAAAAAATAAAATAACTGACTATCACCAAGTTCAGCTCAGGCCCATCTAATAAAAGAGTTTTTTTTCTGGTTCATGCCCATGCATGAGCTCAGCACCAGGGTTTAACCTCAGCTTGTACCATTGGCAGGCTTAATTTTTTTTCCTAAGCACCAACATGGGATCTTTTATCACTTTCACAAGCTATTTATTTTCCCTCATAACCTACACAGCTTTGGCCAACAAATTTTTGATAGCTGTAATCTTCTTGTATATTTTTTATATGCAAGGAGCTTACCAATATTTAACACAAAATAATTTGTTAGCAACCAGAAAGGAGCATCAGAAGAGAAACTCACATTGACTGTTACAGAATTCCTTATTATAACATTCAACGCAGCATCAGATGCATACAAGTTGATCCCTCCTTGAGTTATGGTGCTCGCCATGTCCCTCAATCGGAGCCTAGCAACAGCCTTCCGTTCTTTTAAATAAAACTTGTTGAAAACAATAATCTTATCAAGTAATTTCAGCAATTCTGGTTTGAAAACCTTTCTTGCCTGCCAAAATTGGTTTAGAAAAAGTCATTCAATATATCTTAGTTAAGCTTAAGTCCTCATATATGCTGCAATAACGAGAAAATTTACTCTTTCCATCTTATTTTACCTCCTTCAGAACTTGCCCTTGAGGACTATCATTTACGGTACAATGATGTTTGGGAAAATCTGAGCTTTGTCTCAAACTCTGACTCAGCCTTTTTCTATCAATCCCCGCAAAACATGTGCAAGGTGCCCGAAACTCTCCAACATTTGATGTCATGATAATCACAGTGTTAGAGAAGTCAACAGCTTTCCCTTTGCTGTCAGTAAGCCTACCATCAGTAAAAATTTGAAGGAGAATGTTAATAATAGAAACATGAGCCTTATCAACTTTATCAAACAGGACGACACTGTATGGTCTCTTCCTCACAGCCTCAGTAAGTTGCCCTCCAGCACATTCTTCATGGCTGTCTGATCTGAAAACCCCAAGTAAAGCGCTCATCAAAAAAGACAACAATGACAAAAAAATCTGGAAGAAAATAGCCCATCCTCTTACCTTGACGATGTGCCGATGAGGCGTAAGACTGAATGTGACTCCATGTACTCCAGCATGTCAATTCGTATCAGCAAGTTTTCATCACCAAAAAGAAGCTTGGCTAGAGCTTTTGCGAACTCTGCCTTGCCAACACCAGAGGCACCCAAGAAGAGGAATGACCCAACAGGCCTATGTGAACCACTCATTCCAGACCTGGGACTCAACAAGATTTTCATGACTGCCTCTATAGCCTGATCTTGTCCAATAACACTCTCATGAAAACGTTCTCCAAGACACATTTGTGGCCTCCTATTTCTAGCAAGCCACCAAACTGGAATACCAGTCAAGTCACTCGCTACCTGCATGAGTCCGTGCAAAACAAATGATCCCCGTCACTCAATAATTCCCAGCAAAACACACACACACCAACCTCTATAATATGATCTGGTCCAACAGTCACGTTTTGCTTGAAATTTTCGTGCATCATGAGTTCAAGTTCTGCTAAAATGAGGCCAAGCTGTCGAAGAGCACCACAAAGCGACGCGGAGACAGCACTTCTCTCTGTCTTTTGCAGGCTAGAAACCAGAACATTACGCAGCTTTTCCAATCTGTAGATCTCTTCAGCTCTACTTTTAGATCTCAGCCTCAACATCAACAATGGCTTCCACTTCTTTCTAAAAGCATCCCACTTACTCGTTGAATCTTTTAGTTCCTTTTCTACCTGGAGCAGTGCCAATCTAATGATTCTCAGTTTGTTAGAGAGTAAGTAAGGCAACCACAAGAATTGGATTCCACAAATACACTAATTCCAATTTTCACCTCTAAATTCTTGCTGACAGAATATACAGTAAAAGTCAAGAACTACCAAGAAACAGCACGATAGTAATTTGGCTAGATTTATTTGCACAACAACGATGTTCACAAAGCATAGAAGAGAGACGGCACTCACATGAACGAGCCAAGCATTGCTGAATATGTCCTTTTCTTTCTTAAGTTCATGGGATTCAATTAGTGACCTCCACAGCATATATTCATTCATATCCATTTCCTGATCTTCTGCATTTGCTTCAATTCTCTGTCTCAACCTCATACAGGCTTTCTCCACAATCTCAAGCGCGTATTGTTCCACCTTATCACTCCCTTTCCAGAGAAAATCGGAAACCAAAAAACAATGACACAGATCATAAACAGTTAATCACTAACAACAATACAGATCATAAACAGTTAATCACTAACAACAATGAACGATTAGTCATCCGCAGCAACAACATAACCGACAACGAATCAAGGCAATCGATATATAAAATTGTAGATAGAATAGAATAAAAGAAAAAGGAAATCGTAGAACCAACCACTACAGAAATCTCTGGCGAAGTTAGCAGCGATGGTTAGGGCTGCGTCGTTAATTCGAACACAGTGAGCAATCTCCAAATCCTCCTTTGCCTCCTCAAGGACGCTTATCAAATCTGTAACACTGGCCTTCTCAGCCATTTTCTTCAAACCCTACAACTCCAATTCATTCAACTTCAATTCCTGCGACTAGTGTGACTCGCTTCTACGCCCCTTAAGGCCTCCTTCCACCCGTCACAAGCGAAACCGACGTCCGTCAAGTCTCAAATAAAAGTTTCATATGGTATTAAGAAGGCAGTTCATGCTAACGAATTTGACGTTTAAAGTTGTGGCTGGTGCGCGGGATAAGTACATTGTATATGTAACGAACCCAAAAAAAAGTTACCAAAAAAATATAGGGAAAATTATAAAAACAGATTACTTTTAGTCCTGTATTTATAAAAACAATCCATCCAAAATCTCATTTTACAAAAAAGGCTACTTTTTAAACGTAATTGACCAGCAGGGTAACTTTTCAAAAAAAATTATAAAAAGTTGTCACCTTATTGTATGTGAAAAAACATTTGCATCCACGTATGATGTGAGTCTCACGTAGATGTGCTCGCATCCCATGTAATGAAGCTTGTATCTCGTGTAATGGGCTTGTGTCTCAAGTAAAATTATCCTATGATTTAAAATTTTGTGAAAAGTGACTTTGTAATTTAGTTATTTCTAAGAAGTGACCCTTTTTGGAAATCATTTTTTTATGTACCGTTTTTTACCATAATTTTTTAAGGGAAAATTAATTTTTAATAATACTTCTTAACATAATTAAGATTCAGTCATCAAAGTTTTGAGTGTTAACTTTTAATAAATCTTTATAAAAAAATTAATTTTTAATAACATTTTACTATTACCAAAAATGTCCTTACATCACTCACCCAAATGACTTGTACAAGTCACTCACTCAAGATACAATTGATTTTATTGACTTGTATAAGCTAATTTATTGACTTGTACAAGTCAATTTATTACCTGCACAAGTCTTGGGAGTGAGTGGTATAAGTGCATTTTTGGAAGTCTTGGGACTGAGTAGTATAAGGGCATTTTTGGAAGAATTTGTTTGTGATAGTGAAATGTCGCTAAAAATTAATTATTTTAATAAATGTTTACTAAAAGTTAAAACTCAAAACTTTGTTGATCTTAATTATTTTGAAAAAGTATCACTAAAAGTTAATTTTCCCTTTTTTAATGGACTATTTTTGTACATACCAGCCAGAAGTGACTTTTTCATTATTTTCCTAGTAGTTATGATTTAGATTATTCTTACATGTAGTATATTGTAACTTGTTGCAATATAATTAAACATCTCTTACTTAAAATCTGTTAAAAGTAAATGTGAATAAGAGAATGTGATTTACGTCCATTAATTTTGAATGGAAATCATCTACAACTGTTGTATGTATAATGACTTCTATTGGTCCTATAACGACCCGGAACCAAGTTTGCCCGTCCAAGGCACTCACCTGTCCTCGGTCGTCACAGGTTGGTCTTTCGACCCAATAAAAATACGGATAATTTAAAACTTCTCCTACTACAAGTGAAAGTGGAAGAACAATTTATGCATGTGCGTATCAAAAGTGTATGAATATAGAAATAACAAGTCCCATGGTGGACTTCAAAGTTAAATACAAAGCTATTATGGTTATTACAAAAGATAGGTATTGTAAAACCCCAAATTTCTGCATGTTTATTTTTATGAGAATTAATAAGTCTGTATGGGTGAAATTTCAAAAATCTATCAAGCAAGGGTGAAATTGGAATTTGAGACATTAGGCGTGAAGCAAGATAAATTAAGGTGAAGAGTCAAGTCGATGAATCAATGGCTGGAAAGCTGTATATGTAGGAAACCTTGGTGGGCGAGCGTGCACTGAATCGTGAGTTTAAAATTAGTCGAGCGGCAAAGCGTAGGGTAGTATAAATACTTAATGTATTTAGATACGTAGGTTTCGCATACCTTGAGTTGAAGGAGATTGCGGCTGGAGTCCTAGGGTTTTGGAGAGAAGCAGGCGTGAGACTTCCTGCCGATTGAAGCGTTCAGGATCAGAGAGAGAGTTCAGAAAACCCTCTTGTGAATAGAAGAGAAACTGGGTGGAGATCGATCATTTGACCTTTGTGCTAGAAGTTGCAGTGCAAGGATTTGAGCATATAACAGGTGAGTAGCATCGTTTTGATCTGATGTTTTGGGTTATATATTGAGTTTTGTCGTAATGCATGATTTCGGAAAAATATCGTTTCGAACATGGTTTTTGGAATAATTTTAGAGGCGAAAAATAAATGTTGGTAGATTAATTTCGAATCGTGTTTAATAGTCTTTTAAAGATGGTAGAAATATAGGAAAGTCGTTACAGAGGTGAGAAACCAGGACAGTCACGGAGTTTTGGAGTTAACAGAGAGTTGCGAATCGTATGGGGTATCCACCGAGCTGCCGCCAACCTTCTGGCTCTCAGCGGCAGCTTAGTGCAAGAGAAGTTTTCAGTTCCGCCAAGTTGGCGCCAAGCGATAGAAGTCAGCACACCCACTAAAATGCTAAATTGAGTGCGGCTGACCAATCCAACCCCAATTTTGATACTTTGAGGCTTCAACCTCTTAGCCAAAGACTAGATTAGGATATTAGAATTATTTTATCTACTCAAAACACCCAGAGATCATTAAGTCAAATTTATTGTTAGTCTTATGAGTTTCCGAAGTGATAATTGAAGGACTGTTGGTAGGTTATTTTGCTGTTCCTGTCACTATGGGTTAATGATTTAGTTTTCTTTATGTCTTATATTGTTTTCCGATTGTGAATTTGTTTAATCTGAGGTTTGCTTGATTTCAAGGTGCTGAACGGTATTTGTAAAATTTATCTTGGTGTGGGTAAATGGATTTTTCTATCAGTTGGACATGTGCTTTGGGTTGGAATATTTACTGAGATATCATGAGTTGTTGTTTTGGTCTGGAATGACTTTTGATGAGTGGTATTGGGTTATACATGATGGTGACCAGTGTTGGTTTATTGCTTTTGCAATGTTGAGTTTTATGCGTTGTTAATCGGTTTTGGTTTAGCTTCACCTGGATCCTTGTTAAGCTCAGTGATGTGATGGTATTGTTTGTTGGTGTAATTGCATGGCCTCGTGTGTTGCCACGACCGGTATAGGGCAGCTAGAAACCCTGAGTAGGCCTGGTTGTCAATGCTGAAACCCGGGGAGTAGGCCGGCATTGGATGACGAAACCTTGAGTAGGCCGTCATTTCAGAGTTCTGAAACCCTGAGTAGGCCGGAACTGTGTACATGGAGGTGTGGATGTCTCCTTGGCATGTCAATTAACTGATGTAAACAATATGCATGACATTGACCACTCGATGTTTTATCGGTATTGTTATTGAACTATGAGTTGATATTTTTATTGGGGTGTTTGGATCTCAACTTCAGAATTATCTTCGTTGACTTAATCGTATTGGTTGTTTATCGATGCATATTTATAACTGTGATAGCTATTTCTGCATGCATATGCTACTCGCTGAGATATTCGTATCTCACTCCGTTTGTTTTGTTTTGTTTTCAGATACTCGTGGTGAGGCAACTACTGGGGTAGATCCGATTGACACATATAGGGAGGAAGACTATTACTACAATCCATAGACTTGTAGGTTTTATTTTGGATTGGGTTTTAATTCATTGAGTTTGGAAATGTAATTAAGTAGTTTGATGTTGAAACCTTGGCTATAAGTAAAGGTTATTTTGGACTTCTTAGTTGAAAATTGTTTATGCACTCTGATATGGTAGAATTACAGTGATTATCCAGCGATCACATATTTATTGGATCCTTACCTAACACTCTGTAAGACGTGTTATATCTTTATTGAACAACACGGATTCGGGGCATTACAGGTATCTAGTCACTCCTTTTAGTTATAAGGTTTACAATCCAAAATATACAACTACTAGATACAAGAGAATAAAAATCTAGGTGGGACGGTAGTAAGCCTCCTCTCTATACCCTGGTGGTTTCTCCTTTCCTCTGTCCCCAATCCAGTCCTTCGCACCAAACGTCGACGGCTCTGAAAACAAAACCGATAAACACAACTTATGAGACGAATGTCTCAGTAAGCAACACATGCATGATCAATAAAATACAGTTCATGCTAATATCATTTGGTATAAACCATGACATATGGGTAGTTGAAATGTTAGTTAAATCATCAACAATTTAGTGTAATACAATTGGTGTAGTTCTATGTTTACGTATACAAGTCTAGCAACAAAGATCTCACACATCAAGTCATATGAAGTTGTTACCGAGGTGGTTTAATACTTATTGTACATGAACCCATCTTACTCCACCAATTCCTCATGGTGGGCTAGGCATCTAACACAAATTACTTTTGGTGTTAGGCATCCATACACCAATTACCCTTGACGTATAGCATCCATGTGTAGACACCCCAAATTGCACAATAATTGGCAAAATTCATTCTTTCCTTTAAAATTAGCACAAAATTTGAGAAATAAACAATTTTTCTTGTATCCGACAACTTAGGTCGGATACAAGCATATCTTTTTATATTTGACAGAATTTTTCGGATACAAGCAGCTATTAATGTATCCGACAACGTATGTCGGATACATATAGGTGCTCTTGTATCCGACCTAAGATGTCGGATACAAGCTTTTTTCTCAAAATTAGGGTTTTCCGAGAGTTTTCACTTTTTACCGTCATATCCTTCATTAAAGGAGTGGAAATCTCGGAAATAGCCTTAGGGTTAAGGTTGGTGGACTCTAGACATCATTTTGTGTCTACCATAATGCAAACCCTAACCCTAGCCTTTGACTATAAATTGGAGGCTCCTCCTCAAGCAAATGGCCCATAAGTTGGAGATTGAAGATCTCCGAGTGAAGAAGGGAACCGCTGCCGCACTGCTTCCAGAACCCAGGTAAGCCTAAAACCTTCTTTACTTTTCTGTCTTACATTCTAGGTTTAGTTCTTTTCTTCTACCTTTCTGTAGAATAAGGCCTATTCTGTGTGTATGCAAATCCTTCCTCTACTCAAAGTACCTCAAGACTCTCCCTAGCCGTAAAACGTGAAGGCGGGATCTAGGGGAAATGAGAATGAAGATTGATCCTTAGTGTTAGAACCTTTTGAAAAGCCTTTTGAATCTATGAAAAACCGTTTCATACTCAAAGTACCCCAAAATTATCTCGAAGAACCGTAAAACGGGGAGAGAGAACTAAGGGAAACGAGAATGGAATGGAACCCCAGGTCTTTTTAGAACCCCCATTTGATTGATATGAATGCCATATGTGGTTATGTCGTGATTGAAGAAATGATTTGTACACATGCACATATTGCACTTGTTTTGTTGGATTTGGCTTGTATTTTGGATCTATTGCCGTCATTGCGGTAGATCTAAAATAAATAGCCCTAAGCATTTCTGGGATGTTTCTTATTGATTTCAAATGAGTTTATCTTGAGTTTTTAAGACCTCTAGGTCAAGCCTCTCGGTTTTAGGCATTTTTGCTCACTTTTGGGGTTTTTGGCATATTCTTTCCAATCGGAGAGAATGGTGAGCCAAATTGGTGCCCTATTTCTTCCTTGAGGTTCTTCAACACTTTTTCAAGTGGTTTTGATTTACATTGCACGGATCACACACACCTTATCACTGTTTTGAGTTGATTTTCTTTAAAAAGGCTGAAACTGGACAGCAGCTGTATCCCAACTTCGGACAGTCGTAACTTCATCGTCCGGATGAATTTTGGAGTAATTTCAAAGCCAGGGGAAAGGTGAGGCTATCTAGTTTATGCCTGTAAAAGTTCATAAATTTTTATAGAGTGGATTTTTGACACCACTCAGTCGAAGTTGATAGGTCAGTTCAGGCCAGATTGCGGAACCTGTCACTTTGACTGAGCGCCATGTGTTCGTTTTAAGTCTGATTCTAGTGATTTTTGTTTCTGTGTTTTCCTTTGGAAGTCTAATTTCAAATCCAGTTAGTTTCATAATTTTTTGACCCCATTTGTGTCGTGGGTAACAGATTTACTCAGAACTGCTTAACAGCACTTTTCTAGGTTAATCTGTGATCCTCGGGGCTTGTTCGGGAGGTTACCCAAGGCACATTTGAATGAATTTTTGTATGAGGCTAGTTTCATTTGAAAGATAGCTCTACATACTTAATTCATGCCAAATTTCACGGATTTATATGGAGCCAATGTTTTTAAATGAATTTCCAAAGTTGCCCACTTATCACTTTTAACTATCTCCAGCAGCAGATTTCAAAGGAGAATAACTCCTAGGATTTCAACCGGATTTGATTGAAAATTTACATGAGTCTTCTATTTATCATAATCTTTCAAATGGATTTGGTTGATTCAATTTAAATTAGGTTTGAATGATTTCAAGACAAATGACTTTATCTTTTACCGAATTTTCCGGATTAGACTTAACTTGGTTTTGTGCAATTTATGCTTTGATTTCCATCTATTGGTGATATTCCAAAAGTGATATTGACATAAAAGAGGATCTGGAATTCATTTGGATTTCTCATTTGAAGGTATCACACATTTGTTTAATCCTTTTTCAAGGTTTTTGATTATTTTAGCAAGCTTTCTCATTTTTTTAGCATGAACAACACTTGGCAACCACCTTGTGTGGGTGAATGGGGGTGCCTAACACATTCCCCCGTTCATAATCTAATCCCCTTACCCATCTCTGGATTTGATTCTCAAGTAGAGTTATTTTTATTCTAGATTTGTCTTTTTGCTCTTTTTGATGATTTTTGGTGTCCATTCACACCCAAAAATTGGATGGTGGCTACTCTCCCATTTTTGTTGAGCCTGTGTGATGATGGAGGGAATCATCTAGGTGATTTTTCCATGTCTCACACCATGCTGATTCCCTGTAGCAATGGCCGGGCATCAGCCAGCAATGTTCCTTGGTGCCGGGATGATACAAGATAATATAGAAGATCCACAATAACTTGGTCATGGCATTATATACAAACACACCCACTTAAGGTTTATGGATCCATAAATTAAGGTTGTTTATTATGCAATTATTCGTTAGTTCATCATGTATAATATCTCAAGGGTGGCTCATAGCCTCACCCAAAATAACTTGGGCCACTACCCTTCTTACAATAACTCATGGAACCGGGCCAATGCCCTTCATACACATATCAATATCTGGGCCAATGCCCTTCATACCACGTATTATCAATTAGGCTAATGTCCTTCACAATATACCATACGCAATAGAACAATTTAGAACAAATAGTCATGCTCAAGGTAATAAACCAAACACTTTTCATACATTATTTGGGCAACTTAGGCCCCAACTCATTAGAGACATGCACAACCTTGTTTTGGCTTTGGTTTCGTATTTCCAAAGATCATTTGAAAGGTGCTCTAAGTGGTAGAATTAAATTATACTATTTCTATAGCAATCTGGGACAGAAACTTCCCATGAAACCCATTTTAGTAGTGTCAATACCACATTTTTGCACCATAAAATTGCCCAAGAAGCATATGTTAAACAGGCATATATGTGACACGTAAATTGAGGTTTTTATAGTGGACCCGTCTTTTTTAAATAATCAACCCATAATAAGGAGAATTCTGAGACGATTTCGATGCATCAAACCGTGCTCAAATCGGATCTCAAACAACTAAGTTATGGATAAAAGAAGTAAAAGGTAGTTTTTTTTTAAAGGAAAACCCACTAAAGCAGGAATAACCTTAGTGGCACTCCAACGGAGGGAGGAGGGTTGAGGTAGACCCTGACCTGTAGATTAGAATCAAAATAATCAAGCATATCCAGTGAGGGGGGGACATAAGAACCTTACCCCTCCATAAAAATCTAACAACAATAAAAAATACGACACTATCTCCTAATACTGTAAATTCCTGTTCTATCATGAAAAAGAGCAACTTTAGCATTTGCCGGAAGATAAGACTCAAGAAAATAAGAATTAAAACCATCACATTACAACATTCATTGGGAAGAGCATCAGCCACAGTATTGGTTTCTCTATAGACATGCTTAATTCTTCTATCATATTTAGCAATTCTTGAAAGGATTTCTTTCCACCAATATAAACTTTTACAAAACATGGAAGCACCTTTATTGATTGCATTTGCAAGAACTTGTGAATCTGTTTCGATGATGAAATTCTATAGATTTTCATTATCTGCCAAGCGGAGACCATCTCTTAAAGCAAGAACTTCAGCACTAGTATTGGTTATAATCCCATAGTATGCAAAAAAACCAATGATGAAATTCCCCTTATCATCTCTAAAAATGCCTCCCCCTCCACTTAGACCCGGATTTCCTTTTGAAGCACCATCAACATTAAGAATAAGAGAGCTTGATCGAGGTCTTTTCCACTTTACAAATTTTGGATGTGGAGTGCTGATTTGAGGACAAAAAATGTGAAAGGAATCAAGCACATTACCAATAGAATGGGAGCAAGATACCTTTGGAGAAGTGAGGTAAGTAGCCTCTTGCAGCTGTTGAGTAATAGTAAAGATTATTTTCCCAGCATTCATAGCTTCATGTTCAAACCTGCTTTTGCATCAAGATAACCAGATTTCCCAAATAACAAATTGAGGCTGTAAGCACCTCATTTTTGTGCTCCCAAAAAAAAAAAAAACAAAACAAAACAGAAATTCAAACCTTGGACAGAAAGTCAAACCCTAAGGGGTGAAAAGTTGACTTTTTAATCAAGTGAAATTTGGCCACCCCGCTTTATACCATTGGATAGAGAATCTCGACACGGTTCCAACGCAACTAAGTTTGCAGGAATCGGAGTCCGGATGAGGGTTCTGCGGGCGGTCAAACTTGAGCAGAGCCAAAAGTTGTCTTTCTGCTAAAATCCGATCCAGAGGCCTACCCCTAGGTCATTGGATAGAGAATCTCGACACGGTTCCAACGCAACTGAGTTTGCAGGAATCGAAGTCTGGATGAAGGTTCTGCGGGCGGTCAAACTTCAGCAGAGCCAAAAGTTGACTTTCTGCTAAAATCCAATCCATAGGCCTACCCCTAGGTCATTGAACAGATAATCTCGACACGGTTCCAACGCAACTGAGTTTGCAGGAATCGGAGTCCGAATGAAGGTTCTGCGGGCGGTCAAACTGGAGGGTGAGCCTAAAGTTGACTTTTTCTCGAACCCCGTGCCAAGTGCTTAGCCCTATTTCATTGGATAGAGGGCTCCGATATGAGTCTAACGCAATTGAGTTTTCTCAAATCGGAGTTCGGATGAAGGAGATATGAGCCGTCGAAGTTTCCGAGCAAAAAAACGGGAAACTGCACACGTGGCGAAGAAATTGCGCACGTGGCGATGAATGCAGCAAAATATCTCAGGGACTAAATCTCAAATATCCAAAAATCATCAAATATCTCAGGGACTAAACCAAAATTCGCAGGGGGCAATCCGTAGATATCCAAAAGTGTCAGATCGGTCGAATCGATCAAGTCAAGGGGCAAATCCGTAATTTTTCGATTTGTATCCGGCATTTAATGCCGGATACACTTGCCCCTCTTCATATCCGGACTCCAAGGCCGGATACAAAGATTTGCTCGGCGAGATTCGCGCCGATTCTCCGACAAATTCGCGGCGGAATTTAATTTTGCAAATTATTATGTTTTGTATCCGGCATTTAATGCCGGATACAAATAAAGCTTAGTGTATCCGGCCTTGGAGGCCGGATACACATGGGATATAGTGTATTTGGCCTTCAAGGCCGGATACATTAAGTTGGTTATAAAAGGGGGCAGCAGCCCCCTTTCCAATGGTTGGCTCCTCTCAACCTTTTCCCCCCTTTTAGTGCTCCATTTTTCCTTCTCCATCCGACCCCCCCTTTTTCTATTCTCTTTTCTCCCTTTCAAGAACACCAATCCCTAGACAAACCTCACCCAATGGTCCCCTAACACTTCCACCTTCTTTGATCTTGGCCGACCATCCCTTTCATGCCCTCCTTTACCCCTTGAACTCTTCTAGATCATAAAGAAGCTTCCACTATTTCTTTTTTCCATCTCCAGCCTTGATCCAAGGAGAGAAGTTGGTGTCTTTGGTGCTTGAAAGAGAAGGCTCAAGGTGCTACTCCTACCTCCAAGAGAACCCAGCACCTTCAAGTATAACCTCAAATCCTCAAGGTGAGCTTGTTGACATATTTGGTTCAACATATTCAAATATGAATGAGAAGTGAGTATTTTTGTTTCACTTCATGCTATATGTTGCTATTTTTCTGTCTTGTGGTTTACATATCTATTTTTGGTCTTCCTAAGTCCTCATCTTTGGTGTAAGTACCCCATGGTAAGAGGGGTGGGCTTCCAGTAATCCAAGGAGAAAGAGAGGGAACTTCTTGGTTGGTTCGAAGGGTCCATGGACTGAGGTAGGGTTGCTGTTTTTTTATCTTGTTAATAGGTTCTTATCATCTAAAAAGGGGAGGGTCTCCCTTTTTGAATGCATCTGCTGTACCCTTTCTTTTATAAACCCCCTCTTTCCTTTCTTTAAAAAGTTTTCTTCCTAAGATAGATGGTGAGGCATATGGTTATAAGGCATGCATAATATAGGTTTATTTCTTCTCATCCATGTATGGCATAATCACTGCTGTGTAAGTATGCATGAGGATCCCCATTGTCCATCTCCATTCCGAAGCCATGTGTCACTACCTTAGGATTGCATGAGTATCATTTGGTTGTTGTTATTTTTATTGATCCTTTTTATCAGGATTTTGTGTCATTTTAATTACTGTTTTGGGTCATACGAAGTCCTTGCCACCTCATGCATGCACCCCATGAGCATGGCTATGTACAAGAGCCTATATCCATGAGCCACCCTCCCCTGTTTTGCTATTTTAAGACCTTTGTACCCAGATCTTTCCTCCCTACGGTTGCTGTTTGGAGGTTGTGGAAATGCCTACGTATTTCCCTCTCTTTGCTTGCCATTTGGTGTCAATAGGCACGTTTCCCAGCCCTCCTTTGCATAAAGGCCGTGGTGCATGATTGTCTTGTTTATTTGAAGCATGCCTAGAAAATTGTCTGTTTTTTATTTAGGACTGAGTATAATAAGAAGCGTGTTCCGAACCCTCGATGGCCCTGGTCCAGGTTTCTTACTATTCACCTTGAAGCTTGACCCCAAGCATGCAAAGCATCTTTAGGGCTGCTGCTGGCAGCAGCAGCAGCACCCCTTTCCCCTGTCTTAATGAAGTTAAGTTGTGTGTCATGCATGTGACGTTTGCACCACGAAGGGAGGATCCCATTGCCATGCTCCCCACCCCACTTCTTACTATTTCCAGCCCCAAAAGCACGTCTCCACTTCCTTCAAGGCTGCTGTCCCAGCCCTACAGCAGGTTTTCTTGTGTGGTTGATCTCGCCTAGCATGCTAGGCCTTGGAACCATTGGGTGCATGCATGCCCTCCACTCGAATAACATGTTGGGGCACTCCCAAACCCAGACACCCACCATATTTTGCATGAATTGGAGATCAAGTCCTTGCTGCCCCCGTTGATGTACATGAAAGCATGCATACATGTCAAAGCATGACGTATGTTCTAGGTAAGTGCTTTGTTTAACTCCCTTGCAGCTGGACCGTCTGTTTTTTTTGTGAGATGAAAGGCCAAAACAGTGACTTCTTGGTCCTTGTTAATTGCTATGGGCAGCCCCAAGAGGGGAAGACCACTATCTTTGTTACAAGGAAAGAAAGACGCTCAAGAAAGACCAAAGAATGGGAGGTTTCCCACTCTCTGTACCTCGGCGGGCCTTCCCAAGGGCCCATAGGGCCTTAGAAGGCCCTAGGAAGCCCAAAAGAGCCACCCCAATGGCCAAAGCCTGAAAAAAAGCCATTTCGAGGAGATCCGGCAACTCAGGCCGGATCACCTAAAGGCTGTGTGTATCCGGCAACTAAGGCCGGATACACAGCAAAAATGCATTCTTTTTGCGTTTTTTGGATCCTTGTCGAATTTTCATGCCATTTCGACCAAACCAAGTGAACCAATAGGGTTTCCGGGTGAATGTGGGACTAGGACCTCTGGTCTAATTGGAACACTTGTGGGCCTTCCAACGGGGCCCACCAAGCCCGATGAATCCAAAAGCATGCAAATGAGTAAGTGGAGTGAAATGAACAAATTGAATCGGGCGGGCCAAACCCAATGCGGCCCACCCAAACCTTGTTTTATGGAATGATATCTGAATTGCGTGGTTTGGCCGAGACCCGAGGTTAGGGCCTATCGGGCCCGTCAAAGCCCAAAAACTAACCAAGTGAGGGTTCAAAACCCTAACTTCACTTAACTTGGGCTTTCAAGCCTAAGAATTGGACTACGGGCCCCAAGCCCAATGTCCAACTCACCTGGGTGAATTTAAATAAGATAAATTAAAAACACTTCGGCAACCATCATGGGGGCCCACCCAGGGGCCCGCAAACCAACGCCGGCCCACTATTTGCATGAAAACCACTTAGGCTTCAAACCTGAACCTTAATATAAAACCAATTCACTTAACCTAAGCCCACAGGGCCTCCTAGGTTAAACAGAGGCCCACCAGGGGTACATGGGCTTACCCAAGCCCGCTAAGGACACCGTGGGCCTTCCAATAGGGCCTGCCCAATCAGACTCAGACCACTTAAATAAAACAAGATAAAATCAATTAAAGGGACCCACACCACTCAGGTGGTCCAGCCAAGACTTAACTATACTTCATGCTGGATTAGGAATCGGGTGAGAACCAAACAGAGAGCTGACTCAAACCAGGGGACCCACGGGACCCGTCATCCGACGGGGTGGACTGGGGTGTCTACGGACTTCCCCAGACCGCAACCGAGAACCGATTTAGAATCTCAAGCCGCAGACCAAAAGCCTTAAATAGACAAGATTAGGCACCCAGGTGTCCGCCTGCACCCCATCAGGCGGTGGCGACTCCGAATTACCCGTGCCGCGTTTCCGACGCGCGCACAGAGGCAAAGCATACAAAAGAAGACCCATCTGATCTTTGACTTTGTGGAGACCAAACCAATAGGAAAATCTGCTGAAAATGTCATGTAAATGATGAAATTGAATTCTGAATTTTGCAGCAAAATGTCGCCAAACTTTTTGGGCCACCTCCCTGAAAGAAAATAAATGATCAACATTCTCCTCTTTAGCATTCGCACAGCAGTTACACTTAGAGCATAGCTGTATTCCCAACCTTTTAATCCTATCATCAGTTGGAGTCGCACCCTTGAACATTTTCCAGGTATGTATGATGATTTTAGATGGGATATATTTTACCCAGATTTTTTTTAAGCGCAAAATTGGTGCAATACTCCTAATCTGCTGCCAAGCAGATTTGACCGAAAAGGAACCTTTTGAAGAAGGAAGCCATATAGGCCTATCCTGAAAGACACTTAATTGAGGACAAATATCATTAATCGATCTGCATATCTCCATTGGAAGAGGGGATATATCACCTGCAAATTCCATATATTATTAGCAATAACATCAGCCACTGTTAAATGGGGATTACTAATATCTTCTTCATTTACATATTCTACAAGCACACCATGTGGAGACCAATTGTCAAACCAGAAATTTATATTGCCCTGTTCAATGCTCCGGCCAGTATTTGATAAAATATGATCTTTCACCTGAAGGATCTTTCTCCAAATTTTGGATATACCTGGCTTAAAATCAACAAACCTTAAAGAATTGAAATGAAAATATTTTGTTCTCATGTACTTTGCCCAAAGTCCTTTATCATGCATGACTCTCCAGCCCATTTTAATATGAAGGCTTTTCATAACTTCACTCAACTTCTTGATACCCAATCCCCCTTCCTCTTTGGGCAAGCAAATCTGGTCCCAAGCAACCCAATGCCTTTTGTGCCCATGTTCCGCAGTTTCACCCCAAAAGAAATTGCTGAAAATAGATTCAAGCCTTCTAATAACAGATTTAGGAACTGGAACAGCCGACAAAAGATGAATGGGAATGCTAGAAAGAACACTTTGGATCAAAGTGACCTTACCTCCATGAGATAGCAGCTTAGCTTTTCATCCACTAATTTTCTTTTGAACCTTGTCCAATAAGCCTTGAAAAAGAGAAGCAGAAGCTCTACCAATGAATAATGGAACACCAAGATATTTGGTTGGAAGAGTTCCTTTAGAAAAACCAGTGACCTGCTGAATCAGAGCAACTCTAGATGGAGAAAGCTTAGAAGAGACAAAAAAAACAGCTTTTGCTTTTATTAACCTTTTGTCCGGAAGCCTTTTCACAAGATTCCAGAAAATGAATCAAATGAGATAAAGACGACTTAGTTCCATTAGTGAAAATTGATATGTCATCCACATATAACAAGTGAGAAACTTGTAAGGAATTCCTACCAGCATGATATCTTGTTATATTTCCAGATGAAACAAGGTTCTGAATACCTCTACTAAGAACTTCTTCAGCCAAGATAAAAAGGAGAGGAGAAAGACGGTCACCTTGACGAAGACCTCTAGAAGAGTGAAAAAACCTATGAGCTTGTCCTTGAATCAAAATGCTGAACCGACAATTGGAAATGCAACGGAGAATGATATTACACCAGTCATTAGAGAACCCAAATCTATTACATACATCAATAATAAAATTCCAATCCATACGATCAAATGCTTTGGCCATATCAAGCTTCATGATGATATTTCCCCCTAAATTTTTTCTGTTAAGATGCTGACAAAGTTCATGAGCAAGACAAATGCTATCTGAAATAACCCAACCTTTTATGAAAGCACTTTGTTCCAAAGAGATTAGATTTGGAAGGATTGAAGCTAATCTGGAAGCCAACACCTTGGAAATGATCTTATATGAAAAATTACATAAGCTGATGGGTCTGAAAACCGAAATAGATGAAGGTTGAGCAACCTTGGGAATAAGAGCAATAAGAGAAGCCGTGCATGAAAAAGGAACAAAAGTACCTCGGAAAAAATCATGAACAACATTAAGAACATCATCTTTGACAATATCCCAGCAACTTTGAAAGAACCATCCTGTATAATGAAAAAACAGCATAATGAACTTCTTCCATGGAAGGAATCCTTCCCAACATTGCATTATCTTCTTTAGTTACCAATTGAGGAATATGAGATAGGCATGCATTACTTGAATACTGTTGATTCTGAGATAGAAGATCAGAAAAATAGTCAACAACATCTGTAGGATTTTCAAGAACATTGGAACCATTTCGAGCATTAGAGAAATTTTGCCGCCGAACTTGCAAAGAAGCATGAAAAAATTTAGTGTTCCTATCCCCTTCCTGCAACCACTTAACTCTGGATTGTTGTCTATATAATGTTTCTTGTTGAGTTACATGACTTGAAAGCTCAATCTTAGCTTGATGGAGATTAATTGCCAATTTATCATCCCATCCATTGGCTAAAGAATTTTCAAAATTCTGCACTTTAAGAGAAAGCTCTTCCACTTTTTTATGAACATTACCGAAAACATCCCAGTTCCAAGTCTTTAAACGACTGTTCAGACTTTGCTATTTCTTTCCTAGAATAGTAAGTGGAGAACCATAGAAAGAATTATTCCAACAATTAGAAACAACCTCCTTGAAGCTTTGGTGGTTTAACCACATCTTTTGGAACTTAAAAGAAGAAGGAAAAGTAGACATACCAGTATTCTGAGATAGAAAAATAGGACAGTGATCAGAGCAAATCCTTGGCAAATGAAGAACTTGAGAGATGGAAAACTGGCCAATGCTTGAGAATTTGCAAGAAATCTATCCAATCTAGCCCATATGCACCTTTGACCCTGCTGCTCATTACTCCAAGTAAAACTGTTTCCAGAAAATCCCAAATCATGAAGACCTGACTGATGAATAAAATCTTGGAACTCCTCCATTGATTTATGGTCCGGAATTCTACCCCCTTTTTTCTCAACAACAGTAGCAATAACATTGAAATCTCCACCAATGTACCAAGGAAGAGTGTTTGTACTTGATAACTGAATAAGATGTTCCCACAAATTTCTTCTCTCAACTCTATCACATCTTGCATAAACAAAAGTAAGCACAAATGGCAGAAAATTCTGAACTTGAGAAGGACTTATCATTACTGTAATACTCTGATTAGATGCCGAAATGATATCAAGATTAATAGAATCTTTCCACATAACCCAAACTTTGCCATCAGCATGCTCATTACTTGCAAAATTAGCCATATTGAGCTTTGAAGCAATTTTTTTGCAATTTTTAAAAGGCACCATGGGTTCGAACACAGTAACACACTGAATTTTATTGGAGATTAAAATTTTTTTCAACATACTAACCGATTCCTTGTTTGCAATTCCACGAATGTTCCAGGCTAATGTGGGAATCATGATATAACTGAAGTAGAAGAACTTGACAAGGTCTTAATTTTAGACCTGGTAACTATCTTATCTCCTATTCCACTTCCTTTTTTTTTCTTGGAGCTTGCAACAGAATTTTTTGACAAACATTTGTTTAATGAAATCTGTGGATTTTGATCCTGTACTTTATCAAAAGTGTGCTGAAATTTTCTTGCGATGAACTCAGAATCCTTTCTCAAAGATTTTATTGCTTTTGCTAAAGATGTAAATATCATATTCTGTTTTGCATCATTCATTGTGATTGCTTGAACAAGCCTACCAGCAGCACCTTCATATGGAAATGCCTTCACATTTAGGCCTTCTGTGAACTATGCATCCCTTGAAATCTTAGGGGGAACTTGCCTCTTATTAGAGATTAAAACTTCTGGAACCTCTAGAATATTCGAAACATCTTCTGAGATTGCAATTGATTGATTCCCTTCCAGAAGTTGACTCATGCCTTTTGGAATTGAACAATGTGGAATTTCGTGAATTGCAATAGCTTCTTGATCATCTAATCTTTCAATCTCCGGGGAGGGAAGAAGCTCATACATATTTTCCATGGAAGGAAATTGATCAAACTTACCTTTAATACGATATTTTATGTGAGGAACATCTCGAAAACTCTCATCTGATTTCTACAGAGGTTTTACTTTGCTTATCTTACAACTTGATGAATGGTGACCTTGTGTGTAACAATCTGTGCAATATTGGGGAACATTCTTGTATTTTACCTGCTGCCATCTCCCATATTTTGCTCCCATTCCTAACCAGATTTTACTTGGACGATCTTTCAACAAATCTAGAAGCACACAAACCCGAGCCAAGTTAGGCCTTGTAAAATTTCTGGTTGGATTATCCATTGTAAAAGGTTTGCCAATAGCTCCAGCAATGGAAAACAAAAATTATTGGGGGAAATGATTCAAAGGGAGGATAGGAAACGCAATCCAAATAGGAGCAATAGATGACTCTTTCGATGGGTCAAATTTATAAGACCAAAGGAAAATCTTGAACGAAAATTCATTGATATTGAAAGACTCTCTAGTCCATACCTTAATGAAATCTGATTCTTCCTTAAAACGAAAAAGAAGATGCCTTGAATCAATGACCCCCACGTGAAGTTCTCCAGATAAATTCCAAAATCGTTTGATGTGTTCCCTAACAGAATAAACCGATGGCCGTCCAGAAAAAAATTTCGCTACCAACATGAATGCCAAAGAGTGGATTGATTTTTTAATCTCACCATCCAAAAAAAAGATTGCTGGAGATCCTTGATGAGAATCAACTTGTTTCCGGGAAATACCCGCATCTTCAACCCTAAGAGAGGGAGATAAGGAGGACAGGACATTGGCATATGACCTAGGCTTGTCCGGCAGAATTTATGATGATCCACCATGGATCAAGTTTGCTGCCATGAAGAGCCACCCAAAAGAAACCCTAATCGCCCAAGAGGAGCTCTAATCGCCCTAGTTGGTTATTACTCTAGATATTTGACACCCTCCATTCTCTCCATTCGGCCTTCACACCCTTTTCTTTTACCTCTTTAACCGAACTAGACCCCTCCAAATCACTCAAAAACCCTTGTTCAGTAAAAGGTAGTTTGAGGATTTTTATAAAACCGAAATTGGATGCCACATGGCAGCCACGTGTATGCCATGGTGGCTTCCATGTGACCAATGATAAATTAAAAAATTTGGGGTTCTTTTAATAAATAAGATGGAGTTTGTTATGCAAATAAATAAAAAATTTAATAACAAAGTTAATAAAAGTTTTGAGATTAAAAGAAAATAAAAATAATAAACAAAGAGAAATGAGTTGGATGAATTGGTCCAACTCATGCTCTCTTGAGATATTAAGACTAAGCTTAAAAAAATATAAGCCTAAAAAATATGGGACAAAATAGACTTTGACCAAACCAAAATAAATGATGGTGTTTAAGTGAGGAAGAGGAGGAGTTAGGGGTTTAAGAGAAGAAGAGGAAGAGTTAGGGGTTTAGGTGTTTAGGAGAGGAAGAGGAGAAGTTAGGGAGATGAGAGGTTTAGGAGAGGAAGAGGAAAGGTTAGAGGTTAAGAAGTTAAAGGGGTGGGAATTCTCTATAAAAAGGATAGAAGTTGGGAGCAAAATGGGGAAGATTTAAGGAAGAGAATTCTTTAAAAAAAAAAAAGCAAAGAGGGAAGTGAGGAAAAGAGGTGGAAGGAGTTTGTGCAAGAGGAAAGGGGGAACACCTGGAGTTGACCTCACCAGCTTCTAGGAAATCGATCCCGTACCAGGTTCCTATTTCTTCTATCTTGTTTGTTGTTCTTTAATTAAGTATTTTATAAGTGTTGTGAATATATCTATGATTGGTCATAAAATATAGTCCAAAACATATATTTCTATTCGGCCATGGGTGAACCTGTGAATTTTTTACTTCTTGTTGAATTGTCAATAAAAAAAGTGTTAATTGGACAAAGGAAAGTGCCTATATGACTAAGAAATTGCTAAATTGTGATCAGACCTGGATTACTTAAATTTTTTATTTTATACTTTAGAAAACCCAATAATTAACTTGAATGTGATATCCTAGGATCATTGCTCAACCGTGGCAACCTGTGAATCCTTTTTATTTTTTTATCTATTATTTAATTGTCAACAAAAAAATAATGATGGGTAAGATAAAAAAAAAAGGATTGAGATAAAAATGGGAGAGTGTTCGGCAATGGCCGAACAGATCACTTTCGGCCATTGCTGAACATCTCAATTCTTAGTTAATGTAATGTTTTGGTTATTTGATGTACAAAGGAAAAAAATAATAACAAACAAAAAAAAGAAAAAGAAAGAAGTGAGAGGTGGATCTTGAACATCATAGGGAAAGAAGGAGAATGTGATGTTCAGCAACTATTTTCTTTGATCAAACCTAGAAGCTCTTTATTTTGCTGAATTTTTTTCACAATTCAAAGCACTTAAAGAATAGAGAATGTGTAGGAATTGAAAGAGGCATTGGCTCAGCTATTTAGGCTGAGCCTGATTTGTGAAATGGAACAGCCGCAGGTGGTTGTTGGATAGCCACCAGCGGTTGTTCTTAATTTTTTGTGTTGTGTTTATAGTTAGAAATGGAGAGAGATTAAAGTGAAATAAAAAGGGAGGGATTAAAAGATGGGAAAGCCAAGCAAAAAAAAAAAAAAACAAGCAAAGAAAATTCTGTTGGACAAATGGTTTTGGGGGTTGAGTTTTGAAATTTTGATGAACTATTGTGCCTAATTTGTTATTCTGAAAAGTTAAGGGATTTAAATAAAAAGCTTATTTTATTTCATGCTTTACCCTTTTCTTTAAAACTTTTTTTTGAATAACCCCTTGGCCTTCATTTATTCTTTCTTTTTAAAACAAATAACAACATACTTAATTATAACAATCAGATTCTTTTTTCTTTTCTTAATTTTTTTAGATAATATGTGTAACGCCTCGAACCCGGGTCAGTGCAAACCGGCACCCGACTCGAACCCAGTTCGCTATTGTAACAACCCGAATTTAGCTCAACAACCAAATCCAAGGTGTTACTGGCCCATATCAAATACATCATCAATAATATACCAGACCAAAGAAATAAAATCCATTCACTTTATTATACTATCAGAGTTGCGGAAACAAGTATGTGCGGAAGTGTAGTCTAAAATCCTCAATAAACATTTAAGTTGATCATCAATCATTAATATCAAAGTCTGGTAAAATAAACTGGTTACTATCTCTCTCATCTCTCTCATCTCTCTAGTACATCAAATCCAAATGAATAATAATCTAATCAAAAGTACTAAGTCTATATCAATCATCCACCTCAAACAAGATCCGGATAATAGTAATCCTCCGGTGTATACTCATCTACCTCTCCTTGGAAATCACTAAGATCCCCCTCTCGCGTATCAGCTGAAAAATGAAATAAAAGTAGGGTGAGATACGAATATCCCAGTAGGTAACACATGCATGATTAAACAATTAATATAAGTAAAGTAACAGTTCATGCACGATTAAGCAATATCGACTAATCAGGCTCGTATAATCATTCATATCATTCATGAATAAAAAACAGTTTGATAAATAGTTCTAGAAATGAATTTCAGCATGTTCTAATATAAGAATCCAATATCAAGATCGATAACATAATTCATACTTTGCTAGGATGCACTAAGCAGTCGCATCCAGAAAATATCTCAATCACATGCCTCCAGCATGTATACAATAATAATATCAAGTGTTGCGATTTCAGTGTCATTGTAGGACTCACAAAGATAGATAAACCTTTTGAGATGATTCTCAACCAATTGCTATACCACTGTAAGACTTAGGAGCAATGCTACTAATGATACTCAAGTCCCATGCAGTGCAGCTTAGACAAGAGCCGTAGTCACTGACTTATTGCACATGTACCCATCAAAGTTGGCATGTACCACCAGCATGCTGCACCAGAATCAATACATGGAGATGGTCGCTTATCCACATGTACAGGGAATCACCAGCGGCTCACCGGGGTGTCCCTCCAGACAAACTAACTTGCAAAGGAAGCGCGTCGCATATAGGAGTAACTCAACCCAAATGACATATCCCTCAGCTATCTAGCAACAACTATGTATCCATAACCAGCTATGCCCACTAGACTCCAAAATTCCCTAAAATATAATATTTCTATAAGGGTTGGTGCCTAGCGGCATATAAAGGTTAAATCTGTCAATTACTTCAATATTTGGGTCATCTGAGTTTTGAATTCTTTTTATGAAGTTTTTTGGTTTATAGTGTCATTTAGAAGATGTTCTAGTAATTAAATACTAGTTAGGTTTTCCGAAAACTAGGTTTCTCCATTTCTTTCAAAGTTTGGCAACTAATATCCTAAATACCTTCCTAATTTATTTTTCTGTAAAACAGGGAATTTGATAATTTATTTTAGTCTTAAAACATCTTAATTAATCATTGAAATTGTCTAAAAATAGTTTGGAATTGAATCAGGGTTTGAAATTACGAAAATCTGCAAAATCCGAACAGAGCGCCTAGGATCGCTCAGGATCGCCCCGGCGGTAGTTCAAAATCAAACGCCGATGATACGTCTTCAAGCAGTCTACGGCGGTCTACAGTTTATAACGAGCACCTATGATCGCCGACGATCGTCGAGCAGAGTCGAGGTCGGCGGTCGTTCGAAAACGAACAGAATCAGTTCCAAAACATGATTTTTCTCGTCTAAACTCATTCTAACATATTTATAACATGATTATCTAACTATATACATCATTACATATCATAAAAACATGCTTTTGCGATTAAACGAACATAAACACAAATCCATCGAACAAAACAGTGTCACCTACCTCTTCTACACTGGTTTCTCTCCTTCTTCTCCAAACAAGAGTTCTCACAGGTGCGAGGTAATCCCTGGACGATGAAGAACACAACCTAGCACCCTTCCTTCTTCCTCTTCTTCTTCTTCTCCTTTGGTCGCTCATTCGTTCAAGGTTGTGGCTTGCGGTTGGTCAATACGAGCGAATTACAAACGAATACGTTTAGGTTATTTTATTAGGTATTTATACTCTTTGATCACATGCATCTCACCTATAACTTCCCTATACACCCTGCCCAATCAGAATACATACCTCGATATCTCATGATCGGACGGTCAGATCTGCGTCTAATTCTGGATCTCTACTAATTAGATCATCCCCTACAATAATAAAATATTTCCATCAATTATAACTCTCAATAATATTATTTATTAATTTAATTTATTATTTAAGGAAAATTCGGGGTTTTACAATATGTCTAACTAACATACTTATTCTTTTATTTCTTAATTATTTTTTAGATCATATGTTTAAACATTTGTAACTTTTATTAGTTTCTTATGACAATTCTCCTTTTCTCAAAATCCTTAAAAATAAGAATAAAAAAAAAATGAAGGCCTAAGAAATTGTCATAAAAGAAAAGAAAGAAGGAATAAGAAAAGGCATTAGAAAGCAATAAAAAAATATGATTGAGTTTTTTTTTCTTGACACGTGCTTTGTGCAAATAAATTACCATAAAAAGGCATAAGAAACCACAAAAGAAATAAAATGATGTGGCTTGGTTAAATAGAATAAATAAATAAATAATTTTTTTGAAGTAACCAAGTACATTGCTCCATGTTGTATCATATATAGTTTTTTTACATATGTATTATATTTTGTATAGGTTGTAGCATAGCAACTCCCATTCCTCCAATGTTTGTACACATGTGATCATAAAAAAAAATAATAATAAAATATATTAAACATCTTATATTTTGGGATGGTATTAGCCTTACGCGCCTGTGGCTTGCTAGGGAAAGCGAGGTAAACCATCCCCCCAAGTTTTTTGGATTCCTATAATGCCAATGGGTTCTTACCATGGTATGCGAGGGTCTAGTAATTGGCTCAGACCCTTGTAGGCGTTTGTCTTGGGCTGGGTACCATTTTCCCACCTAATTTTCTGATACACTCTACTATGTGAATGTGAATGTGAATGATGAATGATGAATGAAGAGGAGTAAAATCAATTTAAAACTCAAGAGTCCATGAGGGGCAGTAACCTTGCCTTTTTTTGCATCAAATTGAGTAAACCCTAGATCAAGGGCTGCCTTAGTCATAATTTAGGAAGTTGACCTAACTTTGATTAGGGGGACTACCCTAGATCCATGCATTGAGTCCTGTGAGCCGTGGGCCCTGACCCATTGAGTCTGCTGGGAGCACCCTAAGTCCAGATCGGTCTTGTTTGAGCAGATGAAAGCCGGCCAGATCAAGCAATCAGATTAAAGCAGGCCAGATCAAAACAAGGGCATGAAACCCTAAATCTAAGAATTCAGCTCATCTACCTTTGAAGCAATTTGTACCCTTATTTTGGGCTCCGAACAACCCTAAAGATGAATTCTTTGCAAATTTTTGTAAATATCATGTAAATTTTGCCTTCGCTGGCAAGTTGTAAGTTTTGCTGTGGTCCGACACCAAAAGCAGATGAAAGATCAAAGATTGATCAGGACTTGGAGGTGCTTCCATACACAAGTATTTCTAGGAGTTGTGCCTTGATAGGCACCAACCTTTCCAGGACTGTGCACACACTTTTGAGGATGTGTTTTGATATTTGTCGGTTGACACAGACTCTCAGGATGGTGCAATGAAGAACAAGCCAGTCTCTTGATGTATTCTTCAGACATTTCACACCAAGACCACCATTCAGAACACTGTACTCGCAATAAGAAAGGATTGCGATGAATTCTTCTGAGGTACAAACTCCGTCATCCCCATAGCAAGGGGTTGAAGAACAACCAGTCATAATGGATCTAAGCCAACAGGTGGCCATGATGCGAGCTATGAGAATTCAAATGCCAGAAAATTCAGCAGGGGCAACCATCCAGCTGGCACCCATGGCAATACATCTGCCACCACGGGACACTCAATTCCCACATCTGGCGGCAGTTCCCATTTATCCTCCACAACAAGAACCATTTGTGCCTATCCAACTAGGGCAGGGAGAGCAAGACCGGAATAGGGCATGGGAGGCCCAACTTGAGGAAATATTGGCAGCAATGAAAGAAGACAATGAGGTCCGAATGGCCGCAATGAAAGAAGACCTCTTGAAGCAACTCTAGCCCAGCCTAGTGCAGGATGAAACCACTCTAGAGAGCCTGTGTTTCTTCCCAGACATCCAACTGCCAGCAAAATTCCGATGTCCTGAACTGCATAGTTTCGACGGCACTAGCTGTCCTTTGATATACTTGCGATCGTATGTTGGCGACATGTGTCAATATGTGAAGGAAGAGAAGATTATGGTTCAATTTTTCCAGAGATCTCTAATTAGGGTAGCATACTCTTGGTTTCTAAGTTTGGATAAGCAGAAAGTTGAGACATGGAACGACCTCGCCGCTGTGTTCATCCAACAGTACCGTTTAAATAGCTAAATGGTTTAGACCATAACAGAATTGCAGAGGTTGTCAAAGAGGAATAGTGAGTGAGAGACTACGCTAAAAGGCGGATGGAACTGGCAAACGTGGTACAACCCCCTTTTCTTGAACAAAAGCGGACTTCTTTGTTCATATCATCACCGGGATAACCATACTTCACAATGCTATTGGGACAGTGTGCTATAAGTTTCACCCACCTAATCATGGCAGCAGATAGAATTGAGGATGCGGTTAAAATGGAAAAGCTCGGAGGTTCCATGACAAGCTTGTTGCATGGAACAATCTCAAGTGGCAAGAAGCAGGAGAATGATGACAGCACAAGTACAGTTAACCACGTACAACCTTCCACGCCGTTTCACATCTCTTCCTCAAGAAGCACAAGCTTCCCCCCACAAACAATATCGTGTATCAACTCAGGAGGCATCTCACCAAAGAGGAAAGAAAGAACCGGGAGTTTTCTTTGCTTCCATTTACACTGAATGAATTGTTACCAACACTCTTGAGAGAGGGTCATCTGCAGCTAGCAACGCCAAATCCTAAGGCGTCAAAATGAGGGGCTATGATCCAAACAAGAGCTGTGAGTACCACATGGGTGCACAAGGCCATGATACTAATGGATGCTGGGGCCTTCGTCATGCAGTCCAAGATCTTCTTGAAGTTGGGGAACTCAAAATCGATCCTCCGCCAAATTAAAAAAAAAGAAAACAAAAGAAAAGAAAAAAATAAGAAGAAACAAAAAGAGAAAGAAAAAAGGAAAAAAAAAATCATCACCATCATCATGCATCTTGGTATTTCATATCATGTACTTTGCTTTCTAATGTTTGTTTCTCTTGGCAGGAACCCCATCAACGATCAACATGAACTGTACCTTAGGAACAAATCATGATGCAGCTCAACAAATAACCAGTATAATGGCCTCTCTACAGAGCCTCCTATGGACAATAATAATAAGGGAAGAAACGTGGTACAAATTCTGGGAAGTGTTAGGGGAAGAAAATTTTGAGCTGCGATCTCGAGTAGGGGTTCTTGAAGAAGAGATTAAAAGCATAAAGGGAAAGATACACCGGAGCAACCAAGAAGTGAACCTTCCACCCACCTTAGCAGATGGTTGAGTGCAAAGAGGGAAAGGAAAAGTCGTAGCAGTAAATGATCTCCAACTCATGAAGAAGCTGGATGTCTACTATGGCAAAGGGAAGCATGACATATTGATGAATAATTCAAAGGATCTCCCAAAGAGAACCCCAAAAGAAATGAAAGCCAGACTCAAGAGGCAGTTCACCCCTTTGAACATCCAGCCGTCCAGATCTTACGTGATTTACTGAAGGAGGGTCTTTTGCAGCTTAAGTGGTCTAGTCCGCAAGCAGCAGCTAACCGCATTTATAGACTGGGTGAATTTTGTGCTTACCACATGGGGTCCCCAAGACATAGAACGGAGTGATGTTGGGATCTGCGACATGACGTGCAAGATTTGATTGACCGAGGGTTCTTGAAGGAACTTATCGAGAAGCCAAGATCTGCTGAAGGACAAGACATCTCTGACAAGTTAGCACAGATTCGAACATTAGAATTAGCCGTCTTCCTGCAAGAAGGAGAAGATGATGCAAAAAAGGATGACGAGGATAACACTTAAAGGCTTCCTCCCATGGCATGCAACTAAATTCCAAGAACGCCGATTTGCATCGGCCACTTCTTGCATAGTTTGCTGCTCTGTTTTGTTTATCTTTTCTTTTCTTTCAAAATCAGAACTTGATAGTATGTTTCTTTTGTAAACTTATGAAATCTTTTGGGAAATCACTAGAGTGTTGGACCACACCAAGGCATGAACGTGATCTCGGGATAAACCTGGCTAATCAAATTTGACGGATGGAACGTGCCAAACAGCACAAACTGTGCGGGTCTCGACATAGCCAAGGGATCCCCCGCCAACACCACATTTGAAACCTACCTTGCCAAACACTAGGGAAAGCTATGATTGGAGACAAAAAAAGGAAAATAAAAAAGAAAGAAAAGGGCAAGGTGCCCATACCAGTCAAAGGTCACTAACATGATCCAAGATCAATGATCCCGATGAAATGATGAGAGACCATTTTTGGCTAAGACACTTCTAACAAATTCCGCTAGTCAAATGTGTAAAGCTTGATCATCTCATTTTTAACCTACATTATGTCTAGCCACCCCAAGCAGGGGCAAAGTCAAAAAGCAAAGAAGAAAATACAAAATGGATAAAGATGAAAATGGCTCTTGAGCTAGTTATGTAGCGCCCCAGATCCGGGTCTGCCCTATCACAGCACCAATCCGTACCCGAGACGTACATATGGGCCCAATAGAACCGGATTAACACAATTAATCCTGGGCAATTACAAAGTAATCATCAGAGTGCATGACTAAAGAAGCATGGAATAAAAATTTCCATCTAATCAAAATATCATCTGTACTATGATCTCCAAAACATGATATATATATGAACAAGATACAACTAAGGCAACTAACCATTCATAAGTTCTCTCCAAAATATACAGATATGTACAAAAGATATCTCCCAAGAGTATGAGTCCAAAAATGGTATTACATCCCATCTACAATCCCCAAGGCAAAATACAACATCATAAAAGAATCCTACTGTGGGTAGTAGTAGCCCTCAAGCCTGTACTCAAGCTCACCCTCAATAACTGCCCCGGTACGTGGCTCACCAAGCGGATTTGAAAACAAATTCGGTAAAACAAAACACGCGTGAGACTTAAAGTCCCAGTAAGCAGCAAACATGCATGCAAAGAAACAGTTTATGCAATTTTGTAACATCATGATAATATTCACAAGTATAAGATACCAAATGCAAACCAAAACATCTCAAACAGATATAAAGCGTAATTCCAAGTCAAATATCTCAATCAAGTAATTTATGAAATCAAATCAACAATTCCAAGTCAAATGTCCAAATCAGATTAATAATCGCTGTCCAAGATTAAGGCCAAGCGGAGTATTTCAACACTGCCGACGAATCAAGGCCCAATGGAGTACTTCTACACTGCCGATGAAATCAAGGCCAAGTGGAGTACTTCTACACCACCGACGCATCAAGGCCAAGTGGAATACTTCTTCGCTGCCCGATGAATCAAGGCCTAGTGGAGTATTTCTACGCTGCCCGATGAATCAAGGCGGAGCGAAGTACTTCTACACTGCCCCGGTTCATGAAATCCAAAGTCAATCAAAACGAGTACCATGAAATCCTCAAAATACATTTTGGATGAGTGGGATAGTCTTAGGAATACCAAATGAGTCACGATACCAAAAATCAATGGATTCCGAGACAAAAAGTTTTGGACCTTAAAAATATTCTAAGTTTGGATAAAAACGTTGACTTTTTGGTGTAGAATTTTTCTAGACAAATCTACAAGGAATTTCGGGCTGAAATTCTGGTTGTTGTCTATTGGAGAGTAAAGAAATCTTTTAGAATTTTCTGGGCTTTTGAATCCCTTGTTTGGATATCAAACTCAAAAAGTGGCCTTTTTTGAAAATCGGGAAAACTGGAAAATTAGGCATGAACTGGAAAGTTAACTTTTTGTTGGTTGGGAATTGGGCCTTGAGAATATTTTTATTGGTTCCAAATGGGGGGTAAAACCTTATTTATATGTAAAGACTTAAGTAAATGGAGCAATAAATACACAGGACATTTACTTAAATGTCTTTCATGTAATAAGGGTGCTATACGAGAAGCTTCGGTTGTTTGAGAAAGGGTTGGAGAGAAAAAGGATGAAGACTGTCAAAAACAGGGTCCATGATTAGGTCATGGATTAATCGCCCAGGGGCAATTAGCTTTAGTGTTCGGGCGTTGAGGTTTAAAGTTCGGGCATTGAGATTTAAAACAAAGGCAGCGCGCGCACGTTGAAGGTTGACGTTTGCGCGCTGAGGCAATACATAGGTTGGTGCGCGCGCATTGAGCTTTGACGTTCACGCGCTGAGGTTTTGGATTAATTGCCCAGGTTAATCCTGAGCTGCGATTTAGAATAACAGAGGCTAGTTTTTAGGGGGTTGGCTCAGGATTAATCGCCAATTTTCAGGATTAATCGCAAGGTCGGGATTTTGAAATATTTTGACTATTTTCAACACAAAACTCATGTAAATCATTTCCAACACTTCCAACATCAAATAGGATTATCATAAAACATCTCAACATGCTTTAAAACACTTTTCAGAACAAAGATTCATCCCAAATCCATATGAACACAAATCTCAAACCTTAATCTGAAATATAATCAATACAGTCGGAAATCCATGGCAAATCAATAGAAAACTCAACAAGATTATCATACAACCAAAACCCTACGAATTTTAGAAATCAAAACCATCATGCAAGATCATTTCATCAAATAAACCAAACCCTAGAGAGAGAATACGAAAGTTGGTAATTCATTTTGTTTGGAAGGGTTTGCTACTTACATGTTAATGGAGAAGCACAACTTCTCACCTAGGTCTCCTCTTCTTCTCCTTCTTCTTCCTCTTGAAGCTTCCAAGCAAGCTCCCACACTTTCCCTCTTGCTCTATTCGACCAAGACAAGAGAAATGGGGTTTCCAACACTTAATTAGAAATTAGGGCATTCTTTTATTTCAAGCATTGATTAAATGTTGGTTTCGTATGGTGATTACTCATTCTTATTATCGACCGTGACTACCCCGTTATTTTATCGTGCATGAATGATTACTTTTATATATATAAACGGTTTCTAGCATGCATGTGTTACCTACTGAGATATTCGTATCTCACCCTACTTCTTTATCTTATTTTTCAGCTGTTCCGAGTGAGAGCGTATTGGGGTTGACACGAGGGCAAGTTGCAGATTACTGAGTTGAGGATCTTTCTTCTTTCATTTAGATCTTTCTTTTAGAGGTTGATATAGATGTACATTGATGGATATTTTATGATTTAATTGAATATGAGTGAAAGTATGTTAGAAAACCTATTTACTAGATTTATGAATTTATATTGATGAGTTAGTTTGATGGTTATATTTAGCCATGCATATTGACGAAATTAATGTTTTTAATTCTTCGCACTCTAATAATTAATGGAACTATTTGAATTTAAATGTCTGGTAATTAGTAGTTTTGGGGATAGTATCACTTCGGATTCGGGTTTGGTGCTTGTTTTGCCTAGACCCGGGTTCGGGGCGTTACACAAGGTGTCTCCCAAGACAGAAGGAGCAAGATATCTCCCAAAAACAAAACCAGAGGGAGCAAGGTGCCTCCTAAAAACCAAGATTTAAAGGGCAAGGTATCTTCCAACCCTAAGGGGCAAGGCGTCCCGGAGCAAGGCGACTCCGAAATTAATGGAGCAAGGCGTCTCCCAACCAGAGAGAGCAAGACGTCTCTCAACACTAAAAGGGCAAGGCCTCCCTGGACCAAGGTGACTTCGAAACTAATGGAGTAAGGCGTCTCCCAACCATAGAGATCAAGGTGTCTCTCAAGACTAAAAGGGCAAGGCGTCCCTGGAGCAAGGCGACTCCGAAACTAATGGACCAAGGCGTCTCTCAACCACAGAGAGCAGAGCGTCTCCCAAGACTAAGGGATAAGGCGTCCCTAAAGCAAAGTGTCTCCCAACAAGATATTTCCATTCCTAAAAATGACAGAGAATCAAGACATGAAGAAAAGTGAGCAAAATAAAGAACTTTTGGGCCAAATGGCCTCTTTTGTAATTTTAAATTTCCCACTTTTGTAAATAGCATAGGGCAGGTGGGAGAGTTCCCTTGAGGCACTGGACAGCGCCGAGAGCACCTCCTCACCAAAAGCACCTCCTCCTTCTCTCTTCCTTCCTCCTTTCTTCATTCCTTCCGCTCCCTCACCTCCCCCTAAAAAAACAAAAAAACAAAAAAAAACCAAAGTCTTCAGTCTGAAAAGGGTAAAAGAAGTCAAATATGAAATCATCCAAAAGCTTTAATGGAACAAACAAGAGGAAAAACAACATTGTTGAAGCACTTTTGCATCAACGCAAAAACAAGTTGGTGAGCTAAGTCCAACCCATCATTTTCAACTTAAACTAAAAAAGGGAACAATTCTAAATGCCCAATAGCAAGGAAACTCCTTAGAACTTAGAAGAGAGCCAAAGCAACACGAAGCTTGCACTGGCACTTCCACATTTTTTTTTGATAATATTAAATGACCCGACTCATCGGTTATGTCGATAGAAATGCAAAGTGCAAAAATAGGGTTCTTTTTATTATTTGTCATTCATCACCAAAGTGACTTTGAAAAAGAGGGGCAACTGTCAGCACCCCATATTTGCACCATAAAATTGCCCAAGAAGCATATGTTAAACCGGCATATATGTGGCACGTAAATCGAGGTTTTTATAGTAGACCCATCTTTTTTAAATAATAAGCCCATAATAAAGAGAATTCTGAGACGATTCCGATGCATCAAACCGTGCTCAAATCGGATCTCAAACAACTAAGTTATAGATAAAAGAAGTAAAGGGTAGTTTAGGGATTTTTATAAAATCGAAATTGGATGCGACATGGCAGCCAGGTGTACGCCATCGTGGCTGCCATGTGACCAATGATAAATTAAAAATTTTGGGGTTCTTTTAGTAAATAAGATGGGGTTTGTTATGCAAATAAATAAAAAATTTAATAACAAAGTTAATAAAAGTTTTGAGATTTAAAGAAAATAAAAAAAAAATAAACAAAGAGAAATGAGTTGGACAAATTGGTCCAACTCATGTTCTCTTGAGATATTAAGACTAAGCTTAAAAAAAAATATAAGCCTAAAAAATATGAGACAAAATAGACGTTGACCAAACCAAAATAAATGATGATGTTTAAGTGAGGAAGAAGAGGAGTTAGAGGTTTAAGAGAAGAGGAGGAAGAATTAGGGGTTTAGGTGTTTAGGAGAGGAAGAGGAGAAGTTAGGGAGATGAGAGGTTTAGGAAAGGTTAGAGATTAAGAAGTTGAAGGGGTGGGAATTCTCTATAAAAAGGATAGAAGTTGGGAGCAAAAGGGGGAAGATCTAAGGAAGAGAGTTCTTTAAAAAAAAGAAAAAGCAAAGAAGGAAGTGAGGAAAAGAGGTGGAAGGAGTTTGTGCAAGAGGAAAGGGGGAATACCTGGAGTTGTGTAACGCCCTGGATCCGGGTTACGGGAACTAACCCGTAACTCATCACCGAAAGGTTACATTTCCACCCAGAATCACAAAGCCAGAGTAAAGGAAACGTGACTAAACAAATAAATATATATACAGAGTCCACTAAAACCAACTCAAACTAAAATATTAATTTCTAATCTAATCTCACCTGATCACAGCTTTTACCCTCCAATATCGGCTTTCCCAAGGTCTGAAAACAAAACAAAACAAACGGTCTGAGATACGAATATCCCAGTAAGTAGCACATGCATGCTCATAAACATTTTTAATAGTTCTAAAACATGATTCAGATTAAAATATGCATCAGAGGCGATAATGCGAATAAACCATATATTCCCACGATAACATATCAATAGATACCGAATAACCAGAATAAATCCGCATGTCAAACAAATCGGCGCATCAATCATAAATCAACCAGTCAGCAGGACTCATGAAATAAGACTGCCTTTAACTAGGGTAATAACAATGTCCACTATGCCACCTCCCGGCTTAGGTGCGAAGCCGAGTACACGATCATCGTCTTATTGCGGGAGAACCCACCCAGTATAGTGATGGGTTGGCAAGAACTACCCAAACATGGTCCGAGTACACGATAAAATGAGTGAATAGCCGCAGCCAGTCAAGTACATGATCAGGCCTCACTGAGTACACAGTGGAACACGCGTGCGTGGACAAGGGATTACAACTAGCAAAGAACAATCCCTTCCACTACCTAGCTCCTAAATGGATCCATATAGTGCTATGCCTACTAGGTTCTAAAATCGAAACCAACCATGAAAATATAGTTAACACAACTCGTTCTAATCTCAACTAAATCATCCTGAGTACACGGGCCCCCTCTGAGTACACAGAGGTATCAACATCCCAAGTACATGGGGCATTTCCGAGTACACAGAGGTAAAGTATCCAACCAAATGCAGAAAGTGGCAAACCTTCCACCACGTACATGGAGGGATTAGAAATAACCAATCGAAACCAAACGTATTTAAGTTGAAAACTATTCCTCTTAATTTCCACGAAATCCCTTTTAAAAGACAAAATTATGCTAAGAAGTCATTTTTCAGTTAAACTGGTAATCTCGAATATTGCAATCTGATTTCGATGTTATTGATACATTCAAACTTGTTTTGCTCAATTTAAGGTTAAACCATTAACTTCCTATAAGGATTTTCCTTAAATTACTATCTTCTAAAGTCAACCACAAATCCAACTTAAAAACTATAATCTAGCGAAAGAAAATCCTATTTTTCCCAAAATTCTTTTTAAGAAATATGCTAGATTGCATCTCAACTATTACTTTTCTCTTTACTATTATTAAATTGACCTTATCTCATTTTTAAATTAAACTATAAATCCTAAAACTCATTTTTAAACACTTTTTCCTTAAATTTTGATTTTTCTTTCAAAATATAACTAAAATGTAATTATTTATTCGGGGTTTGAACTTATTTGTTGAATCTAACTAAAATCTAAACTAAAAAGTAATTATTTAGGTTCGGTGTACTAATTTATTAATATAGTAAACTTTTTACACTAAAATGTAATTACTTTCTAAAATAATACATCAATTGTTATTTACTATTGATGTTTTGCACCAAAATTTAAATATTTATCAAAATTCACCTACTCCCACACAAACACGAACCAATCCGTAAACCCGAACCAGTCCGTAAACCCTTTTCTTTGCGGATTTTCCATGCTCCAAATAGCTTACCAAATGACTTGAAATGACTCACAATAGTTTAAGCATACTAACCTAAATCAAATCTAACCATATTTATCAATTTAGAATCATCGCAAAAGATTTCACACCAAATCCAATTCGTCAAAACATCATAGGGAGAGAAGCGAAAACAAGGGATTTCACACCAAATCCAATTCGTCAAACATCATAGGGAGAGAAAAAAACAAAAGAACTACTTACCTCTTCTCTTGTTCTTCCCCTTCTCTCCTCTCCCTTCGCCCCCCCTTCCTCTTCCTTCAACGAAATGAGAATAGAACCTTTCGGTTCTCTCCTCAAGGAGGGTTTCTTATATATATATGACCCGGTTAACTGAACTGACCAAACCGACCACACCGGTCCAATTAAACCTATTTAAATCAACCACTTAACCCAACTAAACCTAATTAAACCAATTAAATTCCCTTTTTACACATAAACCAGATTGACTAAACCGAACCCAATTGAACCGGACCAATTTACCCAATTAACCAAAATAAATTCAACTTATCTACTAAATCAACTAAACCGCTCCACTTAATCCAATAAACCAAACCACTTAAATTAAATCCACTTAACCCAACTAACCCCGCTTAATAATTTGAAATGAACCACCCAAACCACCAAACCCAAAAAATTTTACTTAATTAATCTCATTAAATCCTTTAATCCCCTATTTACCCTTAATTAAAATTTCTTAAAAATTCCGGGTTTTACAAGTTGAGCTCACCAGCTTCCAGGAAATCGATCCCGTACCAAGTTCCTATTTCTTCTATCTTGTTCGTTGTTCTTTAATTAAGTATTTTATAAGTGTTGTGAATATATCTATGAATGTTCATGAAATATAGTCCAAAACATATATTTCTATTTGGCCATGGCTGAACCTGTGAATTTTTTACTTCTTGTTGAATTGTCAATAAAAAAAAGTGTTAATTGAACAAAGGAAAGTGCCTATGTGATTAGGAAATTGCTAAATTGTGATTAGACCTGGTTTACTTAAAATTTTTATTTTATACTTTAGAAAACCCAATAATTAACTTGAATGTGATATCCTAGGATCACTGTTCAGCCATGGCAACTTGTGAATCCTTTTTATTTATTTTTATCTATTAATTAATTGTCAACAAAAAAAAAACAAAAAAAAAATTATGAGTAAGATAAAAAAAGGTAGGATTGAGATAAAAATGGGAGAGTGTTCGGCAATGGCCGAACAGATCACTTTCGGCCATTGCTGAACATCTCAATTCTTATCTAATGTAATGTTTTGGTTATTTGATGTAGAATGGAACAAAAATAATAACAGACAAAAAAGAAGAAGAAAGAAGTGAGTGGTGGATCTTGAAGATCAGAGGAAAAGAAGGAGAATGTGATGTTTAGCAACTATTTTCTTTGATCAAACCCAGAAGCTCTTTAGTTTGCTCAATTTTTTTTCACAATTCAAAGCACTTAGAGAACAAATAATGTATAGGATTAAAGAGGCATTGGCTCAGCCATTTAGGCTGAGCCTGATTCATGAAATGGAACAACCGCAGGTGCTTATTGGACAGTCACTAGTGGTTGTTCTTAAATTGTTTTTTCTTTTGTTTAAAAGTTGGGAGGAATTAAAGAGGGATTGGAGGAGATAAAAGGAGAAGAATTGAAAGAGAAGGTGTAGGATTGATGGGGGATTGTGTGACGCCTCGGACCCGGACATATTCATTAAAGGTATATGCCGGTTCCTTGACATCAGGTGAGGTCCCAGAACGCATTTCTAAATTTTAAAAACTAACCAAACAGTTATATTTTAATCCAAAAATTTTCGGAAAAACGGCTATATAACACTTGTATTTATAAGAATGGGCTAAGCCCTCAAACCAATACCTGATAAACACAAAATATATAGATAATATACACCATTCCAAAAAACTAAGCCATCCAACATCTACAAATTTAAAGTAAAGTTTACTAAGGTTTTCACTTCTTCTCTCTTTCTCATTTACAATTTATACACAATCCAAAAATAGACGACTACACAAAAATACTGCCCAACCCTATCCAGGATAATAATAATCCTCCGGGTTGTAGTCGTCATCTAGCTCGTTAGTTCTGCCTACCTCAGCTTGTGTTTGCTCTGCAGATTTATCTGAAAACAAAACCGACAAAAACAAAACACGCTTGAGACTAACGTCTCAGTAAGCAGCATAATGCATGATAAGAACATTTTATGCATTTTCAACAGTAAAATAGCATGATAATGTAATATACCATCAAACTTTGGCAACTCATGCTAAATCTATATCAATATCATGTAATGACATTACTTGGAATTCTGTGGAATCATAAAACAGATAAAATCAGATTAATCCAAACCACGATTTCAGTAAAGTCTCATGTAATAACAAAGATTTAATTCACTTGTCCAATTCACCACCTCACAACTTACAATGGAAAGATCTAACTAGGATCACTATTCCAAAGTGGAGCACTCAAGCATGAGACATGCATGAGCTGGCAAGTACAACCCAGTCCAAATATATCAAGTTAGTGATCTCTTCAGACCATCGAGTTAGTGATCTCTATTAGACCATCGAGTTAGTGATCTCAATGAGACCATCTAGTTGACTTTATGGGTTGCTGTGGCACATTCTGAGGAGGATGCAAGTTCACAACCCCCGGCCCTTCATGAGCTAGGGTGAACTGCCGTCCTCAACCCCCCAGAACCGTGTATCACATGCTGGACAAGATTATAATTACACACGCAATACCCGATGAGGGAGCCACACTGGGCTTGTGTTACCTCATCCCATCACAATACCTGATGAGGGAGCCATACTGGGCCTGTGTTACCTCATCCCAACACAATAAAAATTCACATTCCAAAGACCCAAGCCATAGGATTTCTTACACTGCATAGGACCTCAATCCTCAAGGCAATAACTTCTGAGTTTACAAAAAATTGAGTTTTCATTGATTTTTCTGTTTAAATTCAATAATAGAATACACCAAGGCCGTTCATTTCATAATTCCAGAATCTCAGTTGAAAGGAAGATATTAATAGGGAAAATGACAGTTGTAAAAGGGAACAGAGACTCAATTAAGGTTTCTTTTATGGCTTTTGGTCTGAGGGATGATAAAAGTGTATTATGTTTACAAGAATCCAAGCTCACAATGAAAACTAATAACAATAAATCATAGAATCGAAAAAGGGAAAAGTGAAAGGTGGTGGATGGGCTGTTCATTGTTCTTCTACCGAATAAAAGGAAGAAAAGATGCCAAGTTGGCTTTAATGACAAGTATTTCCAAAACATGCATGCCGATTATTTTACAATTAGATATACATATCTTATTCCATGGAGTAGCAGTTTAGGAACTAGGATTATACTTGGTTAGCATGTGCTGGTGTGAAGCATTTTTCCTTAAATCAAGGCCTTAGCTCACTTGACTGCAAAATCTAAATATTAGGTTCAAGATTAAAAGGCTCACTTTTCTGTTTGTAGAGACTTGCTTCTGCATACATGCCAATTGCTGCAGTTTTGATAAGCCCTGAATTTGCAGATGTGATATTCTCTTATGCTGATAAACTTGGTATGTTTAAAGTACTTCTCAATTAACTCAAGATCCTTAAACATTATTTGTTTCTTTACTTAAAATTTATTGTTTTTGAGTATTTCTACTAATCTTGTATTATCAGGTGTGTTTTCCCATGGATTTACCTTTTCTACTCATCCGGTAGCTTGTGCAGTTGCACTAGAAGCAGTGAAGATTTACAAGTATTCTACTAAGCTGTTCTTCTCTTAAACATTAAATGAGTGGTCAGTAATTGCTATTGAGGAATTAAACTATACTTCTTGGCTCTTTAGCTCATAAACATGCTCATGAATCATGAGACAAACCCAATATCTTCCATTCCTGATTTTGTGCTTTTTATAATTAGAATAACCGAAAAACCTCAGGCTGCCAAGTATGGAAGCAAGGGTTCCAGTCTAACAACCACTTTAATCTAATACATGCTTAGATCAAAACAAAAATCCAACGAAACAGAAACCCAACAGAAGTCGACAGAAACAGAATCCCAACAGACATTGACAGAAACAGAAACCCAACAGACATTGACAGAAACAGAAATAACCAGAACCAAACAGTAATCAAATGGAAATTGAGCAAAACAGGATTCCATCGCAAACTCAATAGTAGTCGAATGAGCAAACAGAAATCAAAAAGAAACCAACGAAAATTGATTAAAATGAATAAACTATGCTACTTACTGATTTTCGCTCAATCCACACACACTCTCTCTATTTTCCTCTTCCTCTTCTCTTTTCCTTCTTCTCCTTCTCATTTTCTCTCCTTCTCTCCACGATTTTTTCCTCTCTTCTCTTCCTCCACTCGTTTTCTTCCTATCTTCCAACGAACGACCAAGAGAAACGATTGCTTCCTCTCTTCTCTTCCTCTCCTCCACTCGTCTTCTTCCTCTCCTTTGCTCGATTTCTTCTCCCACGATTTTGTCTTCTCTAGTTTCTTCTCCTAACCCTAATGAACCAAGCAACAAAAACCCCAAATGCCCAATTCATCAATTGCCCTTTTTTTTTAACCCATGGAACCAATGAGTCGGTTCATTAATTTGAACCAACCCCATTGAACCACTAAACTAAACAAACCCTTTAACCCACTAAACTAAATGAACCCATTCAACCAAATGATTTTTTTTCCTCTATTTGTTTTTATTTATTTAATAATTTTAAATCTTAATTCCAATTCTAAAAATTCCGGGGTTTTACAGATTGGCTTAGCTGAAATGGCTGAGCCTGGTTTGTGAAATGGAATAGTTGCAGGTGGCTGTTGGATAGTCACCAGCGGCTGTTCTTAATTTTTTTTTTGTGTTTTAGAGTCAGAAATGGAGAGAGATTAGAGTGAAATAAAAAGGGAGGGATTAAAAGATGGGAAAGCCAAGCAAAAAAAAAAACAAGCAAAGAAAATTCTGTTGGACGAATGGTTTTGGGGGTTGAGTTTTGAAAATTTGATGAACTATTGTGCCTAATTTGTTATTCTGAAAAGTTAAGGGATTTAAATAAAAAGCTTATTATATTTCATGTTTTACCCTTTTCTTTAAAACTTTTTTTTGAATAACCCCTAGGCCTTTATTTATTCTTTCTTTTTAAAACAAATAACAACATACTTAATTATAACAATCATATTCTTTTTTCTTTTCTTAATTTTTTTAGATAATATGTCTAACTAACATACTTATTCTTTTATTTCTTAATTATTTTTTAGATCATATGTTTAAACATTTGTAACTTTTATTAGTTTCTTATGACAATTCTCCTTTTCTCCAAATCCTTAAAAATAAGAATAAAAAAATATGAAGGCCTAAGAAATTGTCATAAAAGAAAAGAAAGAAGGAATAAGAAAAGGCATAAGAAAGCAATAAAAAAATATGATTGAGTTTTTTTTTCTTGACACATGCTTTGTGCAAATAAATTACCATAAAAAGGCATAAGAAACCACTAAAAAATAAAATGATGTGGCTTGGTTAAATAAAATAAATAAATAAATATTTTTTTTGAAGTAACCAAGTACATTGCTCCATGTTGTATCATAAATAGTTTTTTTACACATGTATTATATTTTGTATAGGAAGTAGCATAGCAACTCCCATTCCTCCAATGTTTGTACACATGTGATCATTAAATATATATATATATATATATATATATATATATAGATATATATGGCTTTGATACCACTGTATCTAGGATCTTTTAAATTAAACGCTTTACGAAATAACTAGACAAATAAGAAATCAGAAGTAAACAACGAAAATAAATAACGAATTGAAAATTGGTCTTAGGATTTGAGCAATTAGATCAATAGATCAGATCAACTAGAGGAACTTTCCGTATACCAAATAGTTCCCCTAGGTTGCCTTCAATCGCAAACGGATGAAAATCCGAAAGCTATACCTCGGCAGAGCCCGATAGGCGATGTACGTTGAACTTAAGTACAGATCTCAAGCTAGGAAGCGTTTATTGATCTGTCTTAGTACTTCCAGTGTCCCTCAGGCGGCAGAGCCGACCATAATTGATCTTGTAATTGATTTAATTGATTAGTTCTTTAGATCTTGAAAGAAATTGGAAAACCGGCGGCAGAGCCATCCGTCGTGAGCAGATCTGTGGAACCACAGCTGTAGCACCAACCACGAGATCTACTTGACGTGTGTGTTTACAAGTGTTTAAATGAAGAAAATAATTGATTATATTGATAAATAAGCAAACTTACAACATATATTGAGTTACAAACTTCAAACTACAATTACATAAATTGAAACTAAGAGAAGACTTTGGACTTGGATGAAAGGTAGAAGATTGAGAGTTTGAATTGAAAAGGGTTATGGAAGTTTTGAACTTACAAGATCTTGGATGAAGGTCTTCTGTAAAATCACAGATTTTAGTAACTAGACTAATTGGGTAATAATATGCAGGAGATGAGATCTTGGTTCAACTCAGAGGAGTTCAAGATGAACCGGATATGATAGGAGAGCCTATATAAGGTGAGCTCCTAATTATTGATCAAATATAATGTTAATATATTAATTATTGTGCAATTGTATTATATTAGTAAGAATAAAGTGAGAAATAAACAAGGAGAATAAAAGGGATTGGTCGAACACAAGGATAGTGGGTTGACCCAAGGGATTGAGTTGGTTTAAGAATAAGATGGTTTGATTTAAGTGGGTTTAATGAAGGAAGGGCAAATTAGTAAAAGACATTAAATAAATAATAAAACCTAGTTGTGCATGGAGTTGAGATTCACGTAGAGCACAAAACACCTAAGATAGAAGGAGCCGTGAGTTTGGCTTGTTTCCTAATTTTCCTTCTCCTAGTTGCCTTGTGATCAAACCTAAACCCTAAACAACTGTTGGAGCCGTCTTAGAGAAGGAAAAGAGAGGATTTTCGTGCACAAAGAACTCAGGTAAGAGCCCAATAGATACAAGTTCTGTTTTGGAGATTTTCGTATGTTAAAGAGTCTTAAAAGTGTGATTTTTAACCCAGACGTGATCGACTTTTGTTGGGATCGTTTGGAAAACTTTGGGGGTGATATTTTGTGGCTCTTAGAGAAGATTTAAGTTCCTAAAACCAGGTAAGTAGTCCATCGACGCTTGCATAAAATCTAAATTCGTGTTTAGACGATATTCATGGCTATTCGATGTTTGATGCGTTGATTTCGTTATTTATGATGTTTTATGTGTTGGGAATTGTTTTAGCATGTGTATAATGTATTTTAGAATGATTTAGAATGGTTTTGATGCATTGAATATTGAGTTGTGGAATTTTTATTGAATTTCGCAAGGTTATGGATTTTTCATGTATCGGACCGCCTGAGCAGTCGTTCGAGCGATCTATGTATACAGTTGAAAACCCGAGAGCAATTTTACCCAGATTGTACTACCGCTAGAACAGTCGCTTGAATGACCTACCCTGAAATAACCTGTTTTGTAAGGCTGATCGAGCGCCCTTGGCCGCTCGAGCGACCAGTCTGTCAGATTTTGGAAAACTTGACTTTTCAACCTAGTTTTCACTAAGGAAGTGGTTTTATTCAATTTTAGCCTATGTACCATAAAGATTGAGTATTTGGGAAGTGTTTGTATTGGCGGATGTTTTAAATTCAATTTTACAAAGATTTTGGGTAGATGTTTCTAAAAAAGCACATTTACTTGATTCTATTGTTCCAAAAGATTTTACTTTTAACCAAGGTTGGTTTTGTGAGTTCATACACCTGTATTTGGGTGATATGAAGGTATTGTGTGCATCGATGGAATCGATACACATTCGGGATATATTGGCCCGTTGAAACCTGGAGTTTTGGACATATGACTTGGTACATTCTGTTTTGGTTTTGGGTCACTGGTGTGACAAGGCTGGTGCCTGATTTATTGTATCCCGCATGGGCGGATTTGGTTACAGATGTGGTTCTTTATTTGGTGGGTGTTATTGAGAAGTATGTCCATTACCTTGGTTGGTTTTCTCATTGTTGAGTGGGCTTAGCAGTTATATGGATCCATAGAATAACTAGTAAGTGAAATGTGTATTAGAGGGGTTTGAATTCTGTGTCTGAGGCATTCTATCATCTCGAGGATGGTACCGCTCCTGGATTGGTCAGTCGCTACTGTAACGCCCCGGATCCGTGTTCTTCATTAAAGATATAACACGTCTCCTAGGGGTTAGTTAAGGATCTCAATAATGGTGATCGCTGGATAATCACCGCATTTTATATCACATCAGAGTGCACAAATAAACATTCCTATCCAGACAAATTATGACCTCATCAAATACATCAAATGGGCCCAAATTTACTACCTTATTACAATCCTCACAAATTCAACTTATCAAGTTTAAGGCCAAACAACCTGCTGAACTAAGGTCAGTAGTAATAATCCTCCTCCCTATATGTATCAGCTGGATCTACCCCCGTAGGCACCTCACTACGAATATCTGAAAAACAAAACAACAACGAGGAAATGAGATACGAATATCTCAGCGAGTGACACATGCATGCAGAAATAGTTAACACAGTTATAAGACATGCTTCGACAAATAACCAACGATAATAACAACGTAATTCCGATAACGACACAAAACCAGGTCAATGTCATGCATATGGTTACATTGATTAATTTACATGCCAAGTAGACACTCCACACCTCCATGTACACAGTTCCGGCCTACTCAGGGTATCGGATACTCTGAAATGACGGCCTACTCAGGGTATCGTCATCCAATGCCGGCCTACTCCGGGTATCGGCACTGACAACCAGGCCTACTCAGGGTATCTGGTTGCTCTACACTGGTCGTGGCAACACACAAGGCCATGCAATTACACCAATAAACACATACCATCACATTACTAAGCTTAACAAGGATCCATGGGAAGCTAAACCCAAACCGATAAATAACCTTTTAAAACTCTGCATTAGTACACAGCACCCGTTGTTCCAACCAGAACATCCACTCACACAAGTGTTCAAACCAGAACATCAACTCACACAAGTGTTCCAACCAGAACATCAACTCACACAAGTGTTCCAACCAGAACATCAAATCTCCACCAGAAATCAAGTAAATAATCTTTGCAACATAATTTAAAACTTACCATCAAATAGGGTTGAATAAATCTCAATCAAATACCATATAGTGTGTAGTTCAAGAGAACTAAAATAGAGCCCCAGTGTTTTGATATCCCGAACATCACCTAATTATTTCCCAATATTTACTTCATAAGCTTTTACAAAATCCAAGGATCTATCTTCAATGTTCTCATAAGTAAATTTTTATCTCTAAGGTTGTAAACAAATACTTTGGTAAGTGGTCGAAGACCTTCTAGCATCCAAAAACCCCTTGGTTTTACTAAATTTTAAGATTCAGCAAGGAAATGAACTAGGCGCTCACTTCCTGAAGTGGGCGCTAAGTGAGTGCTGAGTGAGCGGTGTGTAAGCACCTCATTTTTGCGCTCCCAAAAAAAAAAAAAAAACCAAAAATGCAAACCCTGGACAGAAAGTCAAACCCTAAGGGGTGAAAAGTTGACTTTTTGATCAAGTGAAAATTGGCCACCTCGCTTTATGCCATTGGATAGAGAATCTCGACACGGTTCCAACGCAACTGAGTTTGCAGGAATCGGGGTCCGGATGAAGGTTCGGCGGGCGGTCAAACTTAAGGAAAAGCCAAGAGTTGACTTTTCCTCGAATTCCGTGCCAAGTACCTAGCTTTATACCATTGGATAGAGAATCTCGACACGGTTCCAACGCAACCGAGTTTGCAGGAATCGGGGTCCGGATGAAGGTTCTGCGGGCGGTCAAACTTGAGCAGAGCCAAAAGTTGACTTTCTGCTAAAATCCGATCCGGAGGCCTACCCCTAGGTCATGGGATGGAGGGCTCCGATACGATTCTAATGAAACTAAGTTTGCCCAGATCGGAGTCCGGATGAAGGAAATATGAGTTGACGAAATTCCCGGGCAGCAAAACCGGCAATCTGCGCACGTGGCAAAAAGCTGCACACGTGGCGAGTTGCGCAGGAAAATATCTCGGGGATTAAATCCGTAAATATCCAAACATACGAAATATCCCAGGGACTAAATCCGTGAAAATCCGAGAATATCGGATTAAATCAAAAATTGCCAGGGACTAAATCCGAATTTTTTAGATTTTTACGTCCGGCGAGCGGCGGCATTAAATGATTTTCATCATTATGCCGCTCGCGCGGACGTGGTGAGCGGCATGCGCTCACCTGGAGCTGGGCGCCAAGGTGGGCGCCAAGGTGGGCGCATACCCTTTTTTTTCTCGCTTATATAAGCCGCGCGGCATTTCGCGCAGAGGGGTTGGAAGATTTTTCGAAAAAAAAACTAAGTCTTCGGAGTTTTTGAAGGTTCGAAGGGTTTTTGGTTTTGCTTTCTTCTTCCTTCACCCGAAGCCCCCCCCTTCCCCCCCTTTCTCTTCACCCCGGCTTGCCTCCCAGAAAACCCCAAGCTCCTCACCCTCCTTTGGTTCTCCTCCAGTTCATCCTAAACCAGTGGAGGCTTGCTACTGTCGGTGTGGTAAAGAGGAGGCTCCGGCTGCTGTCCGACTTCGAGGAGGCTCCCCCACTCAGCTCCAGAATTCAAGAACCACCAGGTAAACATCCCTGTTACTTTGGGTTATACATATATGAGTATGTGATGTTTTTTTTCGTAAGCCGGTCTTATTCGGTGGTATGAGGCCACAGCCATGAAACCATGTTTCTTTGTTCACTTCCATCTGATGAAGACCACCAAGTAAGGAAGAGGAAGATGCGTGTGTTGCTCGCGCCGAAAAGGGAGCATGTTCCCAAGTTCCCTTCATCCATTGTACCCCTGTAAACCCCCCTCCTCATTCCCTTCTTCGGATGTTAGGGTACATGCTTGAAGGTCTAGTCGTGGATGGGAGTACATGTAATGTCTGCATGTGGTTCCTTTTGTTTTTTTGTTACATTGCCGGGTTTGCTAACATGCTGCTTGTGCACCCTTGAGCATGCTCCCATCACCCCCCCTCCTTTTTCAAGCTGTTAATGCATCTGTACCAGTTTTTTTATCGGGTTTGTTTTCTTTCTTCTAAAAGATTTCGGGTTGTGGGATGAAGCATGAAGCATGTTTAGATTAATTTCAATACAAGTTTAAGTGCCTTCTGGGGAGTGGTCGAAGCCCGGGGAAGTGTTCTGGGCATGTTATTCGTGAAGTATTTTGAAAGCATGGTTGTATTGTAAGTTTTCTGGGTTTTCAAAACTTGAAATAAAATGTAGTTAGATTAAATCCAAGATTAGTTGGGAGGTGTTCTGAGCATGTTAGGAGGCTAGTGGAACAGTTACAGACCAAAAAAAATCGGCCAGAGATGGAGATCTCAAAAAAACAGAGAGTTGAAAATTGCAGTGAGCTGCCGCCCATCTGGCGCCCACCTGGCGCTCACCTAGGAGGTGGGCGCCCCTTTCATCTCACTTCCCGCCGAGCTGGCGCCCACCTGGCGCTCAGCTCGCGCCCACTAGAAAACCAGGTGAAATTCTGGCGCCCTTCTCGCGCCCATCTCGCGCTCACCTCCCGCCCAGCTCGCGCTCACCTCCCGCCCAGCTCGCGCTTACCTGGTATCGGGTGAGCGCCAGGTCAAAATTTTGCCCGGTTCTGGCGCCCACCTGGCGCTCACTTCAGGAGGTGAGCGCCAGGTCCAAAACAGGCCGAATTGTTATTTTTTTTGAAAATTCCAAAAATACCCTTTACCATACCGCGGGGGGCGAACCCCCACCCCTTTGTTCGTTGCGCATCCAACTCGTACCTTGGTACGGGGAGGTACCCCACCCCGTGGGCTCCACTTCGCTTCGCCCACAGGGCCCCCTGGTACCTCCCCTTGGACCCAGCACAATGAGCCAGTTTTTTTTTCTTTCTTTTCTGACAGAGTGTCCATCTTGTGTTTTTTTGTAATTATTGCTAGATGTGAATGCCATTTCCGAACCAAACCGAATAAACCAATAGGGTTTCTGGGTCACCCGGAAACCCAATGTGGGACTTGGACCCCCGGTCCAACTTGACTTCCAGTGGGCCTTCCAACGGGGCCCACCCAGCCCAATAAACACCAAAGCATGCCATTAAATAACTTAAGTAAAATGAACAATTTGAACCGGGCGGGCCAAACCCAATGCGGCCCACCCGAGCCTTGTTATGTGAAACTGATGCATGAATTGCATGGTTTGGCCGAGACCAAGGGCAAGGGCCTACCGGGCCCGCCAAAGCCCACCAACCGAACCAAGGAAGGGTGCAAACCCTAATTTCTGGTAACTTGGGCTTACAAGCCCAGATTTGGACTACGGGCCCCAAGCCCAGTGTCCAGCTCACTTTGGCAGATTAAAAAGATAAATCTAATAAAAATACTTGGCCACCATGTGGGCCTACCTTAGGGGCCCACAAACCAGTCCGGCCCACTTGTGCATGAAAAACACTTAATCTTCAAAGCTTAACTTAAAGTAAAATCTGTTGAACTAACCAAAGCCCAAAGGACCTCTCAGGCTAGACTGAGGTCCACAAGGGTACACGGGCTTCACTAAGCCCACCAAGGATACCGTGGGCCTTCCAACAGGGCCCACCCAACCAGACCCAGATCACCTAATTAAACAAGATAAAAGCAATTAAAGGGACCCACACCACTCAGGTGGTCCCGCCAGACTTAACCAAACTGCATATCGGATTAGGAATCGGGTGAGACCAATGGAAGCTGACTCAAACCAGGGAACCCACGGGACCCGTCATCCGACGGGGTGGACCGGGGTGTCTACGGACTTCCCCGGACCACAACCGAGAACAGACTTAGAATCTCAAGCCGCAGACCAAAAGCCCTAATAAACAGGATTAGGCACCCAGGTGTCCGCCTGCACCCCATCAGGCGGTGGCGACTCCGAATCACCCCGTGCCGCGTTTCCCACGCGCGCACACGGTGCTCATCTCATCAAAATTTGGGTTGGCGCTCACTCGAGGATGAGTGGGCGCGAGCTCGGCGCCAAATGGGCGCGAGAGAGGCGCGAGGTCGGGGCGAGAGTTTTAAGTGGGCGCGAGCTGAGCGCTGAGTGGGCGCGAGCTTGGTGCCAGGTCAAATTTTCTGGGCGCCTACTTCCCGAAGTGGGCGCTAAGTGAGCGGTGACCCACTGCGTTTTTCAAGTCTTTATTAATTCCAAAACTCCAACTCTGGCTGGATTTTTCCGGTCTGTAACTACTTCTCTAGTCTCCCAATACCCCCAGAACACATTCAAACCTATTTTGGATTTAATCTAACATGTTTTCAAGTTATCCCCAAATTATTGTACCAAATCCCTCGGACTGTCTTTGCCCAGAAATACAGAGAACAATTCATTCAATAACCATGCATTCATTCAAACCAAATCCACGAATAAACTAAATCAGGTTTTAAAATGGTGCCACTCACCTTTCTATGCTCCTAAGTCTTTGTAAGCGAGCAACCCAGAAAACCCTAAACTCTTTCGGCCGCCGGCTTGCTCTGGTCGAACAGAGGTTCTGCTCGCGAGGGAAGAAGCTCTTCCGAACTTCTTCAAGTTCAACTAAACTTACCGGCAGTAAGTTTTCCCCATCTCGCCTCTCCCACAGCACTTCTCCTACTCCTCTTGAAGAGCCCTAAACGAAAACCGCAGCCGCAACCTTCTCAATCTACTATACGCGTATTCGGAACAAAACAAAAACCTAATTCTTAAACTATTTATACCTTCCGCAATACGCTTGGACTGCTCGACGAACCCTTGTATTTTTGATATAGTGCGAGCGCGACCACCAAAAACCCCTACATCCACACCTTATTAGTAGATATTTATTGTTGAAATAAATTAATAATAATGTTTTTTTTCCCATAAAACCTGGAAATAAACGGGGTTTTACATTCTTCCCCCCCTACAAAAATTTCGTCCTCGAAATTTACCTCAAGAATAATTGAATAACTCTGGATACTTCTTTCTCATCTCTTACTCGCTTTCCCAAGTGCATTCTTCAGTGGAATGGTTTTGCCACAACACTTTCACCAAAGGTATCACTTTGGTGCAAAGGATCTGCTCACGTCGATCCAAAATCTGCACTGGCTTCTCTTCATACGTCAAATCCTCCCGAATCGCTAAGGGTTTGGAATCTATCACATGACTAGGATTAGAAATGTACTTGCGTAGCATGGAAATGTGAAACACGTCATGCACCCCTTCCAAGTGACCCGGTAAAGCCAACCGATATGTTGCTGGGTTAATCTCCTTCACTATCTCATATGGACCAATAAACCGAGGTGATAATTTCCCTTTCTTCCCAAATCTCCTAATTCCTTTGGATGGAGAAACCTTCAAAAAGACCATATCTCCCACTTTGAATCTCAATTCTTGACGTCTAGTATCTGCATAACTCTTCTCACGGCTTTGTGCAGTTAATATCCGCTGTCTGATGAGTTTTACTTTTTCCATACTGTCTTGGATAATTTCTGGCCCAAAATACTGTTTCTCCCCAATCTCAACTCAACATACTGGTGATTTGCACATTCTACCATACAAAGCCTCATACGGTGCCATCTGGATGCTAGCTTGATAGCTATTATTGTAGGCGAACTCCACCAGATGCAAATATTTGCTCCAGCTGCCACCCCAATCCAAAACACAACACCTCAACATGTCCTCCAAGGTCTGAATAGTCCTCTCGGACTGACCATCAGTCTGTGGATGGAAACTGGTACTGAAACTCAACTTGGTACCCATGGCCTCCTGGAAACATTGCCAAAAGTGAGATGTGAACCGGGAATCCCTATCTAACACAATAGACACTGGGACCCCATGCAACCGGACTATCTCCCGCGTATATAAATCAACCAGTGATGCTAGATTTTGAGTAGTCGAATAAGGCAAGAAGTGAGCGGATTTAGTCAGCCTATCGACAATTACCCATATACCATTTTGATTCTTGGCTGTAGGTGGTAGTCCATTCACAAAATCCATTGTGATATGCTCCCATTTCCACTCTGTGAGACACGGGAAAAAATCACCGGAATGTTCATCCCTCCGTCAACACACGGGGCTCATCTTAAAAAGTTTGGGAGAGTCGCCACCATTCAAGTTTAGGGTGTGAATGGACACCAAAATATTCAAAAATCATTAAAAAGTGTGAAAAGGCAAATTCTAGGGTAAAAATAACCCTACTTGAAAATCAAATCCAGAGATGGGTAAGGGGATTAGATTATGAACGGGGGAACGTGTTAGGCACCCCCATTCATCCACACGAAGTGGTAGCCAAGTGTATGTTCATACAAAAATAAGAAAGCTTGCTAAAATCATAGAAAACCTTGAAAAAGGACCAATGTATGATATTTTCACATGAAGATCTAAATGGATTCTAGATCCTCTCTTATGTCAATATCATTTCTGGAATATCACAAAAAGATGGAAATCAAAGCACAAGTTATTCAAAAACCAAGTTGAATCAAATCCGGAAAATTCGGTGAAAAGTAATGCCATTTGTCTTGAAATCATTCAAATAAACTTTTATATCAAATCAAACCAAATCCATTTGAAAGATTATAGTAAATAAGGGTCTCATGCAAAATTTCACTTCATTCCGATAAAAATCCTAGGAGTTATGCTCCTTTAAGGTTGCTGTTGGGGATAATCAAAAAGTGATAAGTGGGCAACTTTGGGAAATTGCATAGAAAAATCCACTCCATAAAAATCCAGGAAATTTGGTGTGATTGAAATCTGTATGGCCATCTTTCAAAAGAAACTAACCTCATACAAAAACCCCTTCGGATGTCCCTTGGGTGGTCTCCCGAACAGGCCCCGAAGATCACAGATTTACCCAGAAACAAACTGGCTTTGAAAATAGACTCATAAAGGAGTGCCCAGAAACAAAAATCATTCGAATCGGACTTAAAACGAACACATGGCGCTCCGTCGAAGTGACAAGTTCTGTATTCGAACCTGAACTGTCCACTCAACTTCGACAGAGAGGTGTAAAAAATCCGTTCAATATAAATTTATGAAATTTGGTGGACATAAACTAGACAGCCTCACCTTTCCCATGGTTCTATAATCGCTCCAAAATTCATCCGGACGATGAAGTTATGAGCGTCTGAAGTAAGGGTACAGTTGCTGTCAAGCTAAGCCACTTTTGAAGAAAACCAAATCCGAAAATTGATAAAAATGTGTGATTCGTGCAAGATGAACACAAATACTTTAAAAATTATTCAAAGACATTCCAAAATTGATTGAGGCCATTTATTTCAGATTTATCACAATAAATGCAATAAACCCAAAATAGGAGCCTATCCCGCCAAAATAGTGCTATGTATGTGCAAGTGTGGAAAACCATATAAGATCAATAGAACAACGTAGCATGCATACATTTTCATCAAAATAAGGTTCTAAAAACAACCTAGGGTTCCGTTCCATTATCGTTTCCCTCTGTTCTCTCTCCCCGTTAAACACGGTTCTTCAAGATAATCAAGGGTACTTTGAATATGAAACGGTCTACAATCAATCAAAAGGCTTTATGCTATATAGGTTCTAGTACTAGGGTCAATCCCCAGTCTTGTTTCTCCTAGATCCCGCCTCCACGTTTTACGGCTAGGGGGAGTCTCGAGATACTTTGAGCCGGGGAAGGGTTTTCACACACAAAGAAGGCCTTATTCTACAGAAAGGTAGAAGAATAGATCTAGATCTAGGAATGTAAAGACAGAAAATAAAAGAAAAGTTTGAGGCTTACCTGGGTTCTGGATGCGATCCCGCAGCGGTTTTATTCTTCTCTTGGAGTTCTTCTTGGCGAGAATTCAAAACAAGAGTTAATGGCCATTTGCTTAAGGAGGAGCCTCCTATTTATAGGCAAAGGCTAGGGTTAGGGTTGGTGAGAATGGTAGACACAACATAATGTCTATAGCCCACCAACCTTAACCCTAAGGCCATTTCCGAGATTTCCACTCATTTAATGAAGGACATGATGGTAAAAGATGAAATCTCTCGGAAAACCCTAATTTTGAGCAAAACTTATGTATCCGGTATATCAGGCCGGATACACAAGGGCCTTAAGGTATCCGGTATACAATACCGGATACACTAAGCACTGCTTGTATCCGGTATTTGTCACCGGATACGAAGAGGCCTACTTGTATCCGGCCTGAGTTACCGGATACAGGTAAAAATTCATTTTCTTCAATTTCTGTGCTGGCTTTCAAGGAGATAATGATTTTTGATGATTGTTTGTGCAATTTGGGGTGTCTACAACTGCCCCTCTTTGCGGGAGCTTCGAAGCAGTGAGCTGCAAAGATTAGACAAGCCCAAATTGTACTCCCTTAAGCATGATTTGCTTGATTGAATTCAATTTTGTAAAACACAATTTTTGGGTGGAGATTTGCCAAAAAGCCCTAACTTTAAGGGGGGCATCTCTCCAAGAGTTCTTAAATTCCACTGAGCTCTCGTGGCTATGAAGTGGATTTTAAGCCCAAAAATAGGATTTTTTGAAAACTGATTTTTTTATCAAACCAAGTTAAAAATTGAGTGGATATCATCCTTTTGACCAGCACATTTCCCAAGGTTGTCCTAAACTCCACCGAGCTCTCGTGGCTGTGAGGCGGATTTTAAGGCAAAATAGGGATTTTGAGAAAATAGTAAAATTTATAGCACAATTTTGCTCTTTTTCTTTTTTCCTCTCCTTTTTCTTTTTCTTTTCTTTTTTTTTTTCTTTCTTTTCTTATTTTTTTTTCTTCATATTTTTCTTCTTCTTTTTCCTTTTTTTTCATTTCCTTTTCTTTTTTTTTTCTTTTTTTTCTGTTTTTTTTCTTTTTTCCTTTGGTATCCGGTATTAGTATCCAGATAAGAATGAGCTCGCTTGTATCCGGTCTGAGTGACCGGATACCCAAGGTTTTATAAGTCGCGCGTGACCGCGACTTTTCCCCTTCTCTTCTTTCTTCCCCGATTACTAAGACCGGACACCTTCTCTTCTCCTCCACCCCGACTGTTGCTCCCTTCTTCTCCGGCGATTCCCCGGTGACTTCTTGGATTCCGGCGACTAATTGCCACCGGCGATTACTCCTAACTCCGGTAAATGTCTACCTACGGCAAGGTTCGAGCCCTAGCTCCAATTAATTCACTGTTCACCCCGACTGTTGCTCCCTTGTGACGCCAACTCCTCCATCCGACGCCGGCGACTTCATTTCAGTTTTGGGAATCCTCCTCCTTGCTTGCAATCAGGCGTTTGTTTCTTTACTCAAAAGGTAAGTGCAACTCTGCCCACTTGCAAAAACTTATCCACCGAATTGCCATGTCCAACTAATTTCACTGTATACTATGCCATGTTTGTGGGCTGGATTTGATCTTTGCAAACAAATGCCTATTTCTCGCTGAAATCGAATAGCTCATCTTTTGAATTGCAATGATCTAATTTCTGCTTGTATTGATTGGCATTTCTGTAAATGAAAAATTTCTGCTTATACTGAAGGCCATGCTGTGCTTTTTTCTTCTACAATTTGCTTTGACTGTTGGTTGGAATTGCTCATTGTTCTTGCCGAAAATTGAGTAGCAAATTTGTTCATTCATTGTCAAGCTTGAGCTGGAATTTGTAACTGCTGATAATCCATGCTATTGCCATGTTTTGATTTCTGCTTGGCTTTGATTGGAATTCCCGCTGATGAGAAATTCTAACCGAATGAATTACTTTTATGTTGTTCTAATTTGCTTTGGCTTTCAACTTGATGTTGCCGATTCCTGTGAACTAATTGCCCGTAATTCTTTAAGATTGCCTAGTTGATGGTATGCTGCTGATGCCATCATGCTGTATTTTTCTTGACTTGAATCTCTTGGGATTTATTCTTCTTAATCCACCTGATTTTAGCATGTCTTTGACCCATGCGGTGTTTTGACTGCCCGTACTCTTCCTTGATTGGCCCTTAGGTCCCACATCTGATCCTTGATTTAGCTAAGGCCTTTACCTCTACATCACTGCCTAGCCTTTATGCAAGGTTCCTGTAATAGGTTAACAAATATTCAACCTTGTAGACACTTTTAGGACAAAAATTTCAGAATCAGGATACCAACTTCTTAAAAACTTTGAATCAATAGAAATGAAATATGCTTCCTTTAAGATCCACAGAGAAAAAAAATCATGCAAGATCCCTGATGAACCGAATCCTAAAGCAAGTTAAAATTCCTGGTAAACCTTTACTGAAACTCATAAGATACTTCCCTGTGTAGATGGCTAGGAGTCGTTCTCGAGTTAGAGAGGAGGCTGACTTTGCTGATCAGCCCTCCACTTCGCGGGCTCGGACAGAGGCGAGTTCCAGCGCCACCCTGTCGGAGCCAGTAGATGTCTCCAGGGAGAGCTCTGCTGAGGTAGGCTTTCAAATTCTTTTTCTCTTTTCTTTCTTCTATTCTCCTTTCCCACCAATCTTCACACCTTTCTCTTGAAATTTAGCCCGTGGTTGCACCTGCTCGGGGTTGAGGCCGGGTTCCTGATCAGGCCCTTGAGGGCGAGAGAGGCCATGGCAGAGGCCGAGGCAGAGCCAGAGGTGTGGCTCAGGATGGTGTTGCCGTAGCCTTGTCAGGGGTTTTTGAGGAGCTGAGGGCATCTGTGCGTGATACAGAGCTCCTCCGAGGCTTGGATAGCCACCCCTCTATGTGCATCAGGGCAGATGTGCCTCTTCCTTACCACTCCTCTCATTTGCGAGGCAGTTAGGGGAGATTCAGCGAGCTGGCACAGTCGCTTTTCCCGGCACTCAGGCGTGAGTTTGGGAGGTGCCACCTGGATCATTTCCTCAGCATCCCATCGTTCAGAGCTGACCGTCCACTCATCTTTGCCATGATGGAGAGGTATTTTCCGGAGACTCAGTCTTTCCATCTACCGGACGTGGAGCTAGGGATCCGCCCTTCCGATTTTGTGATGATTACTGGTATCCCTCTGACGGGGCGGACCATTGTCTTGGAGCGACCTTCTGTGGAGGATATTGGCCTCCTCCTGGGATATCCGGCCCTGCCTCCCGCTGCTTGGGATGGGCGGAGTGGCCGTCTCTCCATTAGTTGGTTGCGGGAGAGCCTGGCTCGACATTTTGAGGGGAGGCACGAGACTGTTGCTGTGGAGGATGCAGCTTTTGTTCCCATTTTTTGACATGTATTTTTGCTGATGCTCGGGAGCTGCTTCTTCCCGGAGGATACGACCAGTGTCAGCCCACTCTTCTTGGATGCTCTACGAGATTTTCATCAGACTCGCCAGCTAGCATGGGGTCGACTTATCTATGGGACCATCCTAGCCGGGCGGTTCGAGGTCTGGCATCCCCGAGAGGCGATGGAGTCAGCAGCCGGTTCTTCTGGCAGATTCTACAGGTATTGAACTTATTTGTCTGGTTTACTTCCTTAGGCTTTATCTTTTCCTGACTGATTTTTTTTCTTTTGCTAGGTGTTTATGTACACCTATATGACTTTCTTCCGCCCATCCCCGGTACTTGAGGTCGCGGATTTCCCTGTGGTTTTGCGATGGTCGGCCCAGGTCCGGGATGCTGATAGGAGTCAGCCCCGCACCGCTCGGGTGCACTTGGACCGTGCCCGCCGACCTGATGTAAACCCTTTATCCTTTTCCTTTTATTTCTTTTCCGGTATCTTGACTGCATCTGACTATTTCTCTTTTTTGCAGCTCATCCTGTCCCGATTTGATGACGTAGACGTCGGAGTGGCCCGTGAGATGGCGGTACAGGACGCCTTCGATAGAGATCGATGACGTCAGCCCTACCAATGCTTCCTTGGGAGGCTTGGTAGGGTGATGTACTTGGGAGAGCGCCTGTACTTCCAGCACACCGGCGCACTTTGTATCCCCGTTCCTCCTCCTCCTGTGGGTCCCGACACACTCCTCCCCGGCTTTGATGTTGATCAGTTCGATCACTTCCTGGATGCAGAGGGGCTCACAGTAACTGGGGATTACGACGAGTGGTTCCAGAGGGTATCTATTGGATGCTTGATGGATCGACCCACTCGTGCCGGGGTGACCGAGATCGGCGGGATCGGTATCCAGATCCATGAGGACACAGTAAGTCTTGTACTCTTCATATTTTCATCTTTTCTTCCCTTATGTATTTCTGATCCCACTTCTGTTCTTGTTGGCAGGTACATGAGCTGAATACTATCCGGGACCGGTTCGAGAGCCAGCGGGCTGCGATCGATGATATGATTGCCGAGCACGATGCGGTCGTGGCCCAGCGGGATGCTAGGATCAGAGAGCTGGACGCTCTGGTTGCTAAGCTCCAGGCTAGACAGGTATATGGTTTTCTTGTAATTTCATCTCTTTCATGTTTCTGCTATTCTGCTATTCTGATATACTGGTTTGACTTTTGTAGGGCCCGGTCCCGGATCATGGTGCTGCCTTTGAGCATGATTTCCTCATTCCTGACCCGTCTCCCGCTCGGGCTACTGATCCTATGGACGTCCTAGTTGCTGATCCTGGTGTTGCCCCAGCTGCTCCTTCATCTTCAGTGATGGTTCCTGAGCCGGAGGAGGTCCCTGCTGCTGACCCAGTGGATCCGGATCCCCCAGTGCCTGCTGTAGATATCCCTGGTATGTTTTCTTTAATTTTTCCCTTTGGTTCCTCCTTATATCTTGATTTTCTGACTTTTTCTGTGGACCCAGCTACTTCTGCTCCTGGTCCCTTTGCTGCTGATGCTGGGCCTTCTGGAGCTGCGGGAGCAGAGCCTGCTATGGCTGAGGGTCCAGTTGGGCTGGTTGCTGCTGAGCCAGAGGCTTCCTCCCCAGATTCTGCTCCTGCTCTCCCCCCAGACCTCGAGGAGTATTGCTTGGAGTATCAGCTCCAGCGGGTGGTGGGTCGGCATCCTCGTCATGCAGCCGAGCGTATTCTTGCCTACTCTAGGGGCAGAGTGCTTCGAGGGAGAGGCCGTAGAGGTGGACGCGGCCGAGGACGCATGGATGATCCTGCACAGGAGTAGTAGAGATTTTAGGATTTTTATGTCTTTTCCATCACATTGTACAGAGAAACTTGCATTTATATATATAAAAAAACTTTTTATTGGTTCTATCTTGTGTTGCACATATTTTGTTTTCAATTTCTTGCAAATATAACATATAAGCAGGTAAAACAGGTAAAAAATTCGGATTTTTCATCCTTTGCTCTTTTTTTTGCACTTTTTCTTTGTATCTGGTATCTCAGACCGGATACATTGATTGTTCTTTGTATCCGGTATAACATACCGGATACACATGGTCCCCTTTGTATCCGGTATACTTAACCGGATATGAATAACACCTTTTGTATCCGGTCTGAGTTACTGGATACATTAAAAGATACTATAAATGCAACCAGCCTCGGTATTTGAGCATTTTTTACGAGTTTTTGAGTTTAGAAACCCCCTTTTTCGCCTTCTTCTTCCTCCTCTTAAGTTCTAGCTTGCTTCCATCCACTCCAATGGAATCCAGATCATCTTCTGCCCCATTATTGTCTGTCCATACTGTCTCCCCTGCAAAACAACCTTTCAGATCAAAACCCCCAAATCTCACTAGGTACAACCCTGTGGATTCCTTTTACACAAGATGGGTTAACTCTATGACCCTAGATGAGGAAAGGAGATGGAATTTTACTAATCTAGGCCATACCCTGCTCATTCCCAAGGTTCCCTTCAAGTGGGAGATTATAGAGGCCATGATTGGTCATTGGGTTCCCGACCTCAACTTGTTCCGTTTTGGGAATCATGAGATGACCCCGACCATAGAAGAGGTGGAAACCATCCTGGGTTTGAGGTTTGCAGAGAAGGTAGTGAACCCGCCTCTTAGGCCTAGTTACAAGAAGGAGGCTTCTACATTCTTGGGCATAGGGAAGAAGGACTTAGGGGATTCTGACACCCTTTTGACCCTATCTAAGGCTTTTTTGACTGAGAAGCTTTTGAGGGGGGAGAACAAGGAAGCCCGGTTCAATGCCTTGACCCTGATAGTGGTTAACCAGCTGCTTTTCCCACGAGATGATGATGAGGTGGACCTGGCCTTGATTTCAGTGATATGCCAGGTTAGGGAGAGGGAGAGGTTGGCCCCTATGATTTTAGCTGGGATGTATCAGGCCTTGACTGATTGCTACAATAGGAAGTCGAAACGCTTCCTAGCATGTGCCCAGATCCTGCAGGTAAAAAAATTTTTTTTTATATATATATTTTTTGCTTTTTTGCTTTTTTGCTTTCTTTTTGCTTTTTTTCTTTTTTTTTTTTTTACAATGTGCTGATATATCTCTCTTCCTTTGCAGCTTTGGCTACTTGATCACTTGAGTCAAATTGAAGAAATCAATCGACACTTCTTCCCGAGCTTGAAAGTCCCCATCTTGATGAGCAACCGGGGGTGTCCCGATATCCCAGGGGGCAAACAGGGCTGGTTCACTTTCTTGGGCTCCCTTCAGGATGACCAGGTGAGGTGGCCTGGTACTTATCAGCCGAATGCAGAGATAGTGATTAGCTTTCGTGACCGCAATTTTCTGATCCTAGCTGGCCTAAGACATGCAGTGCTGTATCTTCCTTTGCGGGTCTTTCGTCAGTTCCGAGTGACCCAGGGGATTATCATCCCAAGTGGGTATGAGGATCGTCTTGGGCCCCTTTCTCCAGATACCATGAAGCTGAATGCCTGGTTGATGAGGGAGTGGTCCTATGTTCGCTTCATGCATGGTCCAGTCTTCTCAGAAGCCCATGTGAAGGATTATCTCTTCTGGATCAAGGAGCAGATACAGAGTCAGGCCCCAGTACCTGAAGACCCTCCTGCAGTTTTGGCTCCTACTTATGAGGATATTTTAGAGTCTGAGAGAGCTTCTCATAAGCGCCTTCAGCAGATATGGGTACGAGAGGCCCAGGAGCTTAGGATACGGGGCCTTGACATGGAAAGGCAACTCGCAGAGTAGGTATCTCGCCGTTTGGCTATGGAGAAGCAACTTGAGGAGCATAGGCAGGCCTGATGTCTTGAAGTCCGAGCACTGCGGCAGAAGCATCAGGATGCTTTAGCCAGCCTTAGGAGCATGAGGATTAGGCAGACTCTTTCAGATGAGGTCATTTCCTTCTTAAGTGATCCCTCTGCAGAGGGGGCTTCTGGGGTTATCGCAGCTCAGGCAGCTCGGATTCGGGAGCTTGAGGAGCGGCTAGGAGACAGAGATTAGCTTTATTTCCTGCATATTTTTCTTTTTTCCTACCTTTGTACAAAAGCAAACTCCAATAGTGGAAAGACAAAGGATTTAATTCAAAATAAAAATTTTATATTATTGGCCTCAGAATGCTCAGATGCTTGTAAAAACAAAGGTTTTATGAAAAGTATTTGATTTATCATCACTGGCCAAAGTATAATTTTTCCTTTTTATATTTTTTTTTGTTTTTTTTTTGAAATTTGGTCCATGCACTTAATCACCTATAATTAAAGGAATTAAACCAGGTTAAATAATGAAAATGGTAGTCCACAAAATAATGAGGGATCAGAACCGTCCATCTTAGGACCTTTAGAGTCATCCCCAAATGCCAAAATTGACCCCATTCTGCTCATGCCAACTTTGTTTCAATCTCAGATCTCTATGATCAACTCAACCTTTGATTTTTCTTTATTTTTTTTCTTTTTTCCTTTTTTGCCAATATTGCCCCTAGTGCCAGTTACGGTTTTCACTAGGGCCGGCTTCTGCATTCCGTCATCACCAATCTTACTCTGACATTTGAATGAACAAACTAAGATCACCGAGGGCTTAAAAATAGGACGAAATAAAGGCTAGGCTCGGTTTATGAAAGAAAGGGTATTAAAGGTCCAAAAATTTTCAAATGTGGAAATAGGTCAACTGGACTTACAGTCATGATGAATTTAACCCCATTTCCCAAAATTGCATTCTTTGCATCTTTTTTCACCCTTGGATTTCATTTGCCATTTTTCATTGCTTTTCCTCTCTTTTTTCTTTTTTCCTTAATTTTGCCCCAATTGATTTTGCCCCAATTGATTGTAAATCCGGTTTAGGTTTATCAAAGAAACGAACCGGCTCAACTTGGCTAGACTAGGGATTAAAATTTTGAAGGAAATAAAGAAAAATGGCCTCGGATCATTTCCTAGAAATATTCACTCAATGAAAATACCTTTTTACTGCATCGGAGTTAATTGGCTCAGGAAAATCTGACCCATCCATTTCTGCTAAGATGAGTGCACCCCCTGACAGGACCTTCTTGATGACATAAGGCCCTTCCCAATTGGGCTTGAACTTACCACGAAGGTCTTCCAAAAATGGTAGAATTTTCTTTAGAACTAGGTTTCCTTCTTGGAAAGTTCTGGGCCTCACTTTCTTATTGTAGGCCCGGGCCATTCTCCTTTGGTACAACTGGCCATGATATAGTGCTTTTAATCGCTTTTCTTCTATCAGGTTGAGTTGATCATGTTTTGACTGTACCCATTCGGCTTCTTCCAGTTCTGCTTCCATGAGCACTCTGAGTGATGGGATTTCTACTTCCACTGGCAAGACTGCTTCCATCCCATAGACTAGGGAATACGGGGTTGCCCCAGTTGAAGTCCGGATTGAGGTTCTGTAGGCATGTAGAGCAAGTGGTAGCATTTCGTGCCAATCCTTGTAGCTTACTACCATCTTCTGAATGATTCTCTTTATGTTCTTGTTTGCTGCTTCCACTGCCCCATTCATCTTTGTCCTGTACGGAGCTGACTTATAGTGGGTGATCTGAAACTGCTCACACATCTTCTTCATGTCCTTGTTCTTAATGTTTGAAGCATTGTTTGATACTATGGCACTTGGCAGTCCATAGCGACAAATGATATTGTGCTTCAAAAACTTAATAACATGGTTGCTTGTGATGTTTGCATATGAGGCTGCTTCTACCCATTTAGTGAAGTAATCAATCGCCACCAGGATAAATCTGTGCCCGTTCGATGCCTTAGGTGAAATCATACCAATGACGTCTATGCTCCACATAGAGAAGGGCCATGGTGATGTCATGTTGTGCAACTCACCTGGGGGTGCATGCTTATTATCTGCATATATCTGACATTGGTGGCACCTCCTGACATGTATATAGCAATCATGTTCCATGGTCGACCAATAGTAGCCCAGCCTCAAGATCTTCTTTGCAAGCATGTGTCCGCTCATGTGGGGCCCACAAACTCCTCCATGTACAGTTTCAATCAGTCTTTCCGATTCAGTCTTAGCAACACATCTGAGCAGAATGTCATTATGTGACCTCTTGTACACATGTCCACCACTTAGCAGAAATTGATCAGCCAATCTCTGTATTGTCCTCTTCTCAGTAGCAGTGGCATTTTCTGGCAGACTCCGATTGTTCAAGAAATTTTTGATATCTTGAAACCATGGTGTTTCTTCTTCTGGTGCTCCCTCTAGAACGAGACAGTAAGCCGGTTCATCTCGGACTTCAATTTCCAGTGGTCTGATGTCTACCCCTTCTGGTATGCTGACCATTGAAGCTAATGTTGCTAGAGCATCTGCAAACTGATTCTTGGCCCTTGGCATATAGTTGAAGGAAATTCGAGTGAAATTTGTGCCTATTTCTTCCAAATACTGGTGATAGGGGATCAATTTGTGATCCTTGGTTTTCCATTCACCAGTTGTTTGGAAGATGATAAGACTCGAATCCCCGTATACGTCAAGTTCCTCTACTTCATGATCCATGGCGGCTTGCAATCCAATTATGCATGCTTCATAATCTGCGATATTATTGGTGCATTGGAATCTCAGCTTTACTGCAATCGGGATATGTGAACCATCTGGTTTGACCAAGACTGCCCCTATTCCATTTCCATTCATATTGGCGACCCCATCAAAGAACATTTGCCAAGAACTCTCACTGTCCTCCTTAGTGTATAGGATTGCCTCATCGGGAAAGTTGGTCTTCAAGGGTTGATATTCTGGCAAAGGATGTGCAGCTAGGTGATCAGCTATGGCTTGACCCTTGATCACCTTCTGGGTGATGTACGTGAGGTCAAACTCGGACAGTAGTAGTTGCCACTTTGCCGTCCTGCCAGTCAGTGCCGGTTTCTCAAATAAATACTTCAGCGGGTCCATCCGGGATATCAATAGTATGGAATGACTAAGGAAGTAATGCCTGAGCCTCTGAGTGGCCCACACTAGAGCACAGCAAGTCTTCTCCAATGGTGAGTATTTGGCTTCATATTCTGTGAATTTTTTACTCAGATAGTAAATGGCCCTTTCTTTTCTACCAGTCTCATCATGCTGCCCCAAGACGCATCCCATCGATGTTTCCAACACTGACAAGTACAGAATCAGTGGTCTTCCTGGAGTTGGTGGCACTAGCACAGGTGGGTTCAGTAGATATTCCTTGATCGTATCGAAGGCCTGCTGGCAATCCTCATTTTAGACCGTCGGGTTATCCTTCCTCAGAAGCTGAAAATTGGTTCACAGATAGCAGTGAGCTGTGCTATGAACCGGCTTATGTATTGAATCCTCCCGAGAAAACCACGAACCTCCTTCTCTGTTCTGGGTGCTGGTATTTCAATGATGGCCTTGGCTTTTGCCGGGTCTATTTCAATTCCTCTTCGACTCACTATAAACCCCAGTAACTTCCCTGATGTAGCCCCAAAGATGCACTTAGCTGGGTTAAGCCGTAGACTGTACTTCCTGAGCCGATCAAACACTTTCTTCAGATTGATCAAGTGGTCCTCCTCTTTGCATGATTTGGCAATCATATCGTCCACATAGACCTCCATCTCCTTGTGGATCATGTCATGGAATAGTGCAGTCATGGCCCGCTGGTATGTTGCCCCAGCGTTTTTAAGCCCAAATGGCATGACTGTGTAATGGAATGTGCCCCAAGGTGTGATAAATGCTGTTTTCTCTTGATCCTCCTTAGCCATCTTGATCTGATTGTATCCAGAGAACCCATCCATGAAGGAGAACAGGCTATGTACAGCAGTATTATCGACCAGAATGTCGATGTGTGGGAGCGGAAAATCATCCTTAGGGCTTGCCTTATTCAAATCTCTGTAGTCCACACACATTCTGACTTTCCCATCCTTCTTTGGTACTGGCACTATGTTTGCGAGCCACTCCGGATACATAGAGACTGCCAAAAATCCGGCTTGAAATTTTTGACCACTTCGTCCTTGACCTTCAAGGTCCATTCTGGCTTCAACCTTCTCAGCTTCTGCTTAATCGGCTTAACCCCTGGCAAAATTGGCAACTTATGCACCACCATGTCAGTGTCTAACCCTGGCATGTCCCGATACGACCAAGCGAACACATCCTTGTAATCCGCCAAGAACCGTGACATTTCATTTTGCTGCACATCAGACAAGCATGCCCCGATTTTCACAATTTTTGGGTCCTCTTCGGTCCCAAGATTTATGGATATGGTCTCTTCGATATTAGGTTGGACCCCCTTTTCATGACGTTCCAATTGGCATTCAATTTCTTTTGGAACGTCTTCTCCTTCGACCTCGATCTCTTCTTCGATCCCCATGAGGTCAAAGTCGAGCTCGAAGTCGAAGTCATATTCAATTTGGTCCAATTCGGTCTGATTATATGGTTCATAAGTGGTTTGGACCTTTTTGAAAAAATTAAATTTTCTAGAAAAAATAGAAAAATCTTTTTGGGTTTTTTGTGGGCCTTCTAAACATAATTCCCCTGAAGACGAAGGCCCATTAGAACCTTCAGGGAAATGGCATTCCACTATTGGAGTTTTTTTTTGGAAGCGGCGTTAGTTTGCCGAACAATTGCTGCTTCAAAGGTAAGGGGAGTTTCCTCCCAATTGTTCATTATAAAATTTTGGGTAGCAGGGGAAATAGGGAAAGCCTGCTCCTCAAGCCCCGCGTCCGATGCCATCATCACCGGGTGGGTACTGCCCTTTTCTACTACGGGGCCCAGTCCAGATATAACCTCATCCGGAATCTTCACTGCGGCCCAATCAATGAATGGTAGCTCGTTGTCACTACCAGTTTTCTTGCCTTCAGTCATGGCGAAGAAAGCCCCCACATCTTCAGAGAAGTCTGTCCGCTGCTCTGGTTGTGGCCCAGGCCCATCCACTGCTCCCAGTATTGGAGATGGGTTGTATGGTTGCAAGGCCGAAACAACAGGCTTCTGAAATGGGTTGATGTTGTAGTAGGGAGGCTTGGATTGGTCCATGGGAGGAGACAGTTGGGTTATATATGAGGGTTTTGGGAAGCTTTCCCTTAAATGAGGGAGTTTTCCTTTGCTTCTGACCTCACCTTCTTCATGTTTCATTCTTCTCCAGTCTCTGGGCTTGAAGCCCAACCCTACCTTGGGGATCAGTTTCTTAGCCGTGATTGGCTCCACCATCCCCTGCAGATTGATCCCCAGGCCTTTCCCTGGGTGAAAGTGGTATTTCTCCATCACTTTCTTGACCATCTTTTCTGCAGTGGTCCCCTTTTCCTTCTTTTTCTCACACCCCCTAGGTATGAAATTTATCGCCTCAAATTGAAATGAGTGGAATGCAATCTTGTCAACAGTCAAGTCCACATTTATCAAGGGTACATCAGGTGACACAATGGGAGGCACCAAGTTTTCGGTTAGGACTGTTATCACCCTTTGCCCTCTTACATATTTCACCCTTTGGTGGAGCGTGGATGGTATTGCCCTAGCCGAATGTATCCACGCCCTTCCTAGGAGCAGATTGAATGCTGCGGGTATATCCATCACCTCAAATGTGATGTTGAAGATATTCGTCCCAATTGTGACCGGCAATTCAATCTCCCCTAGGGAGTGGGTCTTGGAGCTATCGAAAGCCCTCACTATCCGCCCATTTCGTTTGATCCTTGACTGGTCCAGACCCAGCTTGGTAAAAGTGATTAACGGGCAAACGTTTAGTGCCGACCCGTTGTCAATTAAAACTCGTGCAATCATGCAGCCCTTACAAAGTACTGTGATGTGCAAAGGGTCCACATGATAACACCCACCTGGGCTGATCTCACCTTCAGAGAAACTTATCACATTATGTGACAAGATTTGACCAACCATTTTGCCAAGCTGGTCTGGATCGATTGTCTGGGATACGTGGGCACTCTGTAGCACCCTTAACAATGCATCCCTGTGCTTTTTAGAATTCAGCAAAAGGCCCAATATTGAAATATGGGCCGGGACCTTGTTCAGCTGATCCACAAGATTGAATTCACTCTTTTTGATTATTTTTATGAGGTCGGCTGCCTCATTTTCTGCACCCTGGGGGTGTCTTCTCCCACTTTGTTTTTTCCCTTTGTTTTCTTTTTTCTTCATTTTCTTTTTTTTCTTTTTCTACTTCTGTCTCTTTCTCTTTCTCTTCACCCCCTGCACATCTCCTTGACCTCGTCATGATGTTCACCTCCTCCTGGTTCGGGTTCCTAACCACTGGAACCGTAGCCGTGATTCCCTCGCTGTAATTCCATGGTACAGCGGCCTCAGAATAGGCTAATTTAGGGATGTTGACCACCAACGGCTGGAGTTTGGACCGGGATGTATGGGCCGGTTTAGGGATAGTTTGGGCTGGCTGAACATTTACAACCAAGGGTTGAAGTTTGGATTGTGTGGGGACAGAAGAAGTGATGGAAGCAGTGGTGGGGTCAAGGTTGATGACTAGTGGAGCCTTGGACGGCTTAGATGGTGAATAGATGGGTGGACTGCAATTGAAGACCAATGGGGGCCTTGCAGTATTCATCTGGGCCATGAGTGAAGAGACCCGGTTTAAAGAGGAGCTTATGTCCTCAGCAGCAAGATTGTTTTTCTGGGAGATCATGTTGATCTCCTCTTCTTGGAAAAAACGGACCTGGACAGTGGTCCCTACTGGAGCTATGAGCTGTGATGGGTCAAAGGCCCTTCTGGTGGTGGATATGGCAGTGATGGAGTTGGATGGGCCTGCCCCATTGTGGTACGGCAGAGGGTTCTGCCCAATATCATTTCCCGACGGGGCGGGTGCAGCAGTGTTAAAGACCAAAGCCTTCTGGTCCAACAAGTCCTGGACCGCATGCTTCAGCATTCAGCAAGTGTCAGTAGAGTGCCCCGGTGCACCCATGTGATAATCGCATGTGATTGATGGATAAAAATTTCTACCCTTTGGGGCATTTGGGTTAGGCTCTTTCAGGGTCAAATACTCCCCTTTCAGCAATGTGGGTAATAGCTGGGAAAGAGACACAGGAAGGGGAGTAAAGACTCTGTTCCTTCTTGCTGCCATCCAGGCCTCCCGCTCCTCCTCTGGTTTGCAGGCACGGAGGGAGAGAAATTGACATTGTGCGGGGTCTGATAAGAGTGTTGGGCCTGTTGGGGTGCCGAGATGTTCACATGAAGTGGCTTCTTGGCTGGAGGAGCCTGGACCAGGTTCACCTCCCCTTCTTTTCGGGCCCCTGTCTTCTTGAACCCGGTTCCCTTCTTCTGGGCCATGGAGGCCGAGGAATCAGACTGTCCAGTCAGAGTAGAGTAGTCTATCAGCCTTCCTGACCTAACCCCTTCTTCGATCCGGTCCGCCACCTGCACCAGGGCTGCAAAGTTGGTGGTGATCTGATCCACCAGATGGTTGTAGAAGGGCTGGCCCAGTGTGCCCATGAATGTGGAGATCATCTCCGGTTCTTGCATAGGTGGCCTGACCTGGGAGGCGGCCTCTCTCCACCTCTTGGCGTATTGCCGTACTGGCTCGTCTTTCCCCTTGCTCATTCTCATCATGTCGTACCGGTCTGGCACGATCTCAAAGTTGAACTTGTACTGATCCAGGAACGTGTCAGCCAAGTCCTTCCACCTCCTGATCCTTTCATGGTCCACTGTAGCGAACCACCTAAGAGCTGACCCGGTCAGACTCCTTTGAAAGAGTTGGATCAGTATGCCATCGTCCCGGCCAAACTGGCATAGGGCCCCGCAGTATAGTTTGAGATGGCTCATAGGGCAGCCTGTGCCGTCGAATTTGTCGAAGTCTGGGCACTTGAATTTAGCCGGTAGGCATACGTCTGGGTACATGTAGAGATCCTCAAAGGTGGTGCCTCCATGGCTATTTCCTCCTTTCACTTCCTTCAACTCCTCCTGGATCCTTTCTATCCTGAGCAGCATCTTCTTTTCCATCTCTTCTCTGGCATTTTCTTTCTCCAGCTCTTTCTCTGATTCTGCTGTATTTTCCTTGATCAGAATGGGTTCAGGGACTGGTTCAGAAATGGGCTCAGGCATGGGTTGAGCCGGAGGCGGCATGTAGGCCTGCGGTGGTGGTGCTTGATGAGAAGTCGATGCTTGATTTTGGGCCTGGGCCTGTTGGGCCTGAGCCGCCAGTAAGTCTCCCAGCATCTTGGCCAGACCAGCCACTTGCTCCTGCAGCTGAGCAAAGTCCTGAGCGGGTACGGTGGTCTGGGCTTGGTTCTCCTCCGTATTCATGGCTCTCGCTTTAGATCTGGTCACGGGAGCAATGGTTGCAAATAAATGTACCTGGGGAAATAAAACGAAGACACTAGTCAGCTTCCATTTAATTTGAAACACACCCCTATAAATGTAGACAAGTAGGTCAGGTGAACACCAGTCCAGATTTTTTGTTTTTTTGTGTGTTTTTTTTTATTTTTTTGCTTGGAACATTTTAGGGCTTCCAAAGGTCCCACAATTTTTTGATTTGATTGGTACGAAAAAGACCAACCAAGGGTTTTTTTCATGGAATATTCTGAGGATTCCAAATTTCCTAAAAATTTTGACTTTGAGTGGTTCTTGTAACCAAACAAAGGTTCTTGGAATATTCTGAGGCTTCCAAATGTCCTAAAAATTTTGACTTTGAGTGGTTCTCGTGACCAAACAAAGGTTTTTGGAATATTCTGAGGTTTCCAAATGTCCTAAAAATTTTGACTTTGAGTGGTTCTCGTAACCAAACAAAGGTTCTTGGAATATTCTGAGGCTTCCAAATGTCCTAAAAATTTTTGACTTTGAGTGGTTCTCGTGACCAAACAAAGGTTTTTGGAATATTCTGAGGCTTCCAAATGTCCTAAAAATTTTGACTTTGAGTGGTTCTCGTAACCAAACAAAGGTTCTTGGAATATTCTGAGGCTTCCAAATGTCCTAAAACTTTTTGACTTTGAGTGGTTCTCGTGACCAAACAAAGGTTTTTGGAATATTCTGAGCCTTCCAAATGTCCTAAAATTTTTGACTTTGAGTGGTTCTCGTGACCAAACAAAGGTTCTTGGAATATTCTGAGGCTTCCAAATGTCCTAAAAATTTTGACTTTGAGTGGTTCTCGTGACCAAACAAAGGTACTTGGAATATTCTGAGGCTTCCAAATGTCCTAAAAATTTTTGACTTTGAGTGGTTCTCGTGACCAAACAAAGGTTTTTGGAATATTCTGAGGCTTCCAAATGTCCTAAAAATTTTGACTTTGAGTGGTTCTCGTGACCAAACAAAGGTTTTTGGAATATTCTGAGGCTTCCAAATGTCCTAAAAATGTTTTGACTTTGAGTGGTTCTCGTGACCAAACAAAGGTTTTTGGAATATTCTGAGGCTTCCAAATGTCCTAAAAAAATTTGACTTTGAGTGGTTCTCGTGACCAAACAAAGGTTTTGGAATATTCTGAGGCTTCCAAATGTCCTAAAAATTTTTGACTTTGAGTGGTTCTCGCGACCAAACAAAGGTTCTTGGAATATTCTAAGGCTTCCAAATGTCCTAAAAATTTTTGACTTTGAGTGGTTCTTGTGACCAAACAAAGGTTTTGGAATATTTTGAGGCTTCCAAATGTCCTAAAAATGTTTTGACTTTGAGTGGTTCTCGTGACCAAACAAAGGTTTTTGGAATATTCTGAGGCTTCCAAATGTCCTAAAAATTTTGACTTTGAGTGGTTCTCGTGACCAAACAAAGGTTTTTGGAATATTCTGAGGCTTCCAAATGTCCTAAAAATTTTTGACTTTGAGTGGTTCTCGTGACCAAACAAAGGTTTTGGAATATTCTGAGGCTTCCAAATGTCCTAAAAATGTTTTGACTTTGAGTGGTTCTCGTGACCAAACAAAGGTTCTTGGAATATTCTGAGGCTTCCAAATGTCCTAAAAAATTTTGACTTTGAGTGGTTCTCGTGACCAAACAAAGGTTTTGGAATATTCTGAGGCTTCCAAATGTCCTAAAAATTTTTGACTTTGAGTGGTTCTCGTGACCAAACAAAGGTTCTTGGAATATTCTGAGGCTTCCAAATGTCCTAAAATTTTTTGACTTTGAGTGGTTCTCGTGACCAAACAAAGGTTTTGGAATATTCTGAGGCTTCCAAATGTCCTAAAAATGTTTTGACTTTAAGTGGTTCTCGTGACCAAACAAAGGTTTTTGGAATATTCTGAGGCTTCCAAATGTCCTAAAAATTTTTGACTTTGAGTGGTTCTCGTGACCAAACAAAGGTTTTTGGAATATTCTGAGGCTTCCAAATGTCCTAAAAATTTTTGACTTTGAGTGGTTCTCGTGACCAAACAAAGGTTTTGGAATATTCTGAGGCTTCCAAATGTCCTAAAAATTTTTGACTTGGTTGATAAAAAAACCAACAAAGAGTTTTTTTGTTTTTTTTTTAAATTTCCTAAATTTTCTCAGTTTTCAAGTTCCAAAGCTTGATTGACACATGTTTGAATTGAATTGATATAAAAAAAAATATGACACCTTAGCTTGCTCTGTGAGTTTCAAAATTAGGTTAAATCCTAGAAGAATATTTATTATTATTTTTTAATTAATTATTTATTTTTTTTTGAAAAATTTTATGTTCTCTTTGGGGTGCCTAAGGATTATCCACAGTGTTTAGGCATTTTATTTTGAAAATTCAGGCTGAAAAAGCCAATTTATTCATTTTCTGCATGTATCCGGCATTAAGTGCCGGATAAGCATATGTCTTACTATATCCGGTAATAATGACCGGATACACGGATAATCCTTTGTATCCGGCATTATATACCAGATATGAAGAAAAGTGTTCTTAACCGGCCTGAGTTGCCGGTTAATGCCGAAATGGCCATTTTTGACTCATTTTTTCACCAGATTAGGTTTTTTTTCATTCCCACTTGATGTTCACCTTAACTTGACCTTCAACACTTGCCCCAAATTGGGCTTGGACATCATACTTGCAAAATTCCCCAAATTCATGAAAAGAACATGGCTTTGCCTTGCCACCTTGTATTACCTTCATTAAATATGGTATTCACATTATACCTTGGCCTGTAAAACATGCAAACGGCCTTCCCACATTTACACCCAATTCCCCAAACGCAATTGTGTGCTTTTAGCTAAAAACGTGTTTCTCAACCTTTAAGCGTATGGTTTTTGGGTTTTGGCTTAATTGGCAACTTAGAACTCAAGTCTAGTGATGACCGGAATCGAATCACAGATCCCATTGTCATCACATCATTGACCCAAATTCTAAGGTAAATGTTTTCACTTTCGCTTTCCGAAGTCACGACCTCGGTGCGCCAAGCTACACACATTCATGGTTCAACTTCCTATAGGTAATGGGTAGGCTGTGCAAATAGTTTAAAGTGCTCAAGTGCATTTGAAATTGAGGTAACATTCACAACGTCCCAGCCCCTTGCGACTCTTTTTCGTAGCCATGCATTCAATTTCAAGCCAAGGTACATATGACAAAATAATGAAGCTAAATACAAGCAAGCAAGAGCTAAAGCAAACAAATATGCACAAAAATATTACATGCCCAAAAGTAGTATACAAACATGTTATTTGTGCAAACAACAATTAAACCATGTGTGCGCGCGTGGGAAACGCGGCACGGGAAAACTCGGAGTCGCCACCGCCTAATGGGGTGCAGGCGGACACCTGGGTGCCTAATCTTGTCTATTAGGGCTTTTTGGTCTGCGGCTTTGAGATTCTAAGTAGGGTCTCGGTTGCAGTCCGGGGAAGTCCGTAGACACCCCGGTCTACCCCGTCGGGTGACGGGTCCCTTAGGTTTATCCTGGTTAGAGTCAGCTTATTTTGGTCTCACCCGATTCCTAATCCGACATGTAGTTTGATTAAGTCTGGCGGGACCACCTGAGTGGTGTGGGTCCCTTTAATTGCTTTTATCTTGATTAATTAGGTGATCTGGGTCTGGTTGGGTGTGCCCTGTTGGAAGGCCCACGGTGTCCTTGGTGGGCTTAGTCAAGCCCATGTGCCCTTGTGGGCCTCGGCCTATCCTAGAAGGCCCTTTGGGCTTTGGTTAAGTGTTTTGATTTTACTTTAGGTTCAGATTTAAGGTTTAAGTGTTTTCCATGAAAAGGTGGGCCGGACTGGTTTGTGGGCCCACATGGTGGCCAAGTATTTTTATTGGATTTATCTTTTTAATTTTGCCAAAGTGAGTTGGACACTGGGCTTGGGGCCCGCAGTCCAAATCTGGGCTTGTAAGCCCAAGTTACCGAAAGTTAGGGTTTGCACCCTTCCTTGGTTCGGTTGGTGGGCTTTGGCGGGCCCTAGGCCCGTGCCCTTGGTCTCGGCTAAACCACGCATTTCATACATCAATTTCACAAGTCCGATTCGGGTGGACCGCCTTAGGTTTGGCCTGCCCGGTTTAATCGGTTAATTTTGCTTATCTTGATTAAGTTGCATGCATACATGTTTATTGGGCTGGGTGGGCCCCGTTGGAAGGCCCACTGGAAATCAAGTTGGACCGGGGGTCCAAGTCCCGCATTTGGTTTCCGGGTGACCCAGAAACCCTGTTGGTTTATCTGGTTTGGAAATGGCATTCACATCTAGCAATAATCATAGAAAAAACACAAGATGGACACTTTGTCAGAAAAAAAACTGGCTCATTGTGCTCGGTCCAAGGTACGAGTTGGACGCGCAGCGAACAAAGGGGGTGGGGGGTGCGGGGGGCGAAGCCCCCCGCGGTACGGTAAAGGGCATTTTTGGAATTTTCCAAAAATAGGGCAATTCGGCAAGTTTTAGGGGTATGCGCTCACTTCTTGAAGTGAGCGCCAGTAGGCGGCTAAGAACCAGGCAAAATTTGGACTTGGCGCTCACTCGATACTAAGTGAGCGCGAGCTGGGCGGGAAGTGAGCGCGAGATGGGCGCGAGATGGGCGCCAGAATTGCGCATGGTTTTAAGTGAGCGCGAGCTGAGTGCCAAGTGGGCGCCAGCTCGGCGGGTAGTGAGATAAAAGGGGCGCCTACTTCCTAAGTGGGTGCAAGTGAGCGCCAAGTGGGCGGCTGCTCACTGCGATTTTCCACTCTCTGTTTCTTCGAGATATCCATCTCTGGCCGATTTTTTTTGGCCTGTAAGTGTTCCACTAGTCTCCTAATGTGCCCAGAACACTTCCCAACTAGTTTTGGATTTAATCTAACTGCTTAAAGACACAACTCCATATCTCTTGAAAAAAGAAGAACACACCTGATTATCCTGAAAAAAACAACCAACGGCTACAGATGCATTAACAGCTTAAAAAAAAGGGCAGGGGGGGTGATGGGAGCATGCTCAAGGGTGCACAAGCAGCAAATAGCATGTTAGCAAGTCCAGCACAATAAAACAAAAAAAACAACATGCAGACATTACATGCACTTTCATCCACAGACTGGACCTTCAAGCAGTCACACTAACGCCCGAAGAAGGGAATGAGGAGGGGGGTTTACAGGGATACAATGGATCAATTAACATGAGGGAACAAACTCCCTTTTAAAGCAGCGAAAACAGGCACGACCATAGCATTAAACATGCCCGAACAGTTTGAGGGGGGTACTCTCTCTCTCAACCTACCTTAAGCCCCCGGTGGGTCTCTTCCTCACTTAGAGTCCCTCCATACGTCAAAGCGAAGCAAGTGCATACTAAACTACCATGGGAACAAAATCGTGCCCAAGGACGAAAATAAGCTTAGCAAACTTATTAGAAACATCTCATTTCAACATATGTATATCAAGCATATTAGAGAATGATACCTGGGATCCTATGACTTGCTTGAGGTGTGTGGGTTTCTCCCTACAATGAAGCAAGAGCTGGAGCACCTTCCTTCTAGCTCCCACGGCAGCCGACCTTCGTCTCGTTCGCGATGAAAGTGAAGGATGGGAAGAGAAGGGAGGGTGAGATCGGATAAGGGAGGGGAGGGAAACCCAAGGCCAACCAGAGGGAACCCCAAAGAGAAAGTCCAAATCCGAAAATCTTCAAACCCCAAATTTTTCCAACCAAAATTTTTCCAACCCCTTGCGCGAACTTCGCACGGCCTTATATAGGCAAGGAAAAGGGGGTATGCGCCCAGCTCAAGGTGAGCGCATGCCGCTCGCCACGTTCGCTCGAGCGACATAATCATGACAAAAAAATTAATGTCGCCGCTCGCCGGTCGAAAAAATCTTAAAAATTCAGATTTAGTCCCTGGCCAATTTCAATTTAATCCGATATTCTCGGATTTTTACAGATTTAGTCCCTGGGATATTTCGAATGTTTGGATATTTACGGATTTTATCCCCGAGATATTTTCCTGCGCAACTCGCCACGTGTGCAGCCTTTTGCCACGTGCGCAGTTCGCCGGTTTTGCTGCTTGGAAACTTCGTCAGCTCATATTTTTTTCACCCGGGCTCCAATTTGGGCAAACTCAGTTGCGTTAGAATTGTATCGGCGCCCTCTATCCAATGACCTAGGGGTAGGCCTCCGGATCGGATTTTAGCAGAAAGTCCACTTTTGGCTCTGCTCAAGTTTGACCGCCGCAGAACCTTCATCCGGACCCCGATTCCTGCAAACTCAGTTGTGTTGGAACTGTGTCGAGATTCTCTATCCAATGACCTAGGGGTAGGCCTCTGGATCGGATTTTAGAAGAAAGTCAACTTTTGGCCTTGCTCAGGTTTGACCGTCCGCCGAACCTTCATTCGGACCCCGATTCCTGCAAACTCAGTTGCGTTGGAACCGTGTCGAGATTCTCTATCCAATGACATAAAGCGAGGTGGCCAATTTCACTTGATCAAAAAGTCAACTTTTGGCTTTGCTCAGGTTTGACCGCCCGCAGAACCTTCATCCGGACCTCGATTCCTGCAAACTCAGTTGCGTTGGAACCGTGTCGAGATTCTCTATCCAATGACCTAGGGGTAGGCCTCTGGATCGGATTTTAGCAAAAAGTCAACTTTTGGCTCTGCTCAGGTTTGACCACCCGCAGAACCTTCATCCGGACCCCGATTCCTGCAAACTCAGTTGCGTTGGAACCGTGTCGAGATTCTCTATCCAATGGCATAAAGCGAGGTGGCCAATTTTCATTTGATCAAAAAGTCAACTTTTCACCCCTTTAGGGTTTGACTTTCTGTCCAGGGTTTGCATTTTTGGTTTTTCTAGGAGCGCAAAAATGAGGTGCTTACACCATGGAAGCATGCTTGAAACCCAGAAGCATTCCCTAAAATTCCAGATTTTCATGCTCTTTTTCATGCTCAAAGTGTACCATTTCTACCCAAGTTGGAGCCTAAAAATTTTAGCACTACTTGACATGATACAAGAAAGGTTTTGATGATTCAAACATGCTTGAAAACCCCCATGATGGCTACTGAATTTCAGATTTTTGCTCATTGTTTTCATGCCCAATTCAAGTCATCCTATACCCCCAAATCCAAAGCATGGCTTAAGGCAAACATTGAGCACCCAAAAAAACTTTATTCATGGGAAACATGCTTGAATACCCAAAACAAACACAAAATTTCCAGATTTCAAATATTGTATTTTTTTTAGCTCATGGCATTGAAACCCCAAAATAAATGCTAACACATAATATAGCAAAGTCATATAACCATATGGGTTTTTCCTTTAAACAAAAATCAAGCAACATGCCCATGCCTTTATCCATGTAAAATTTTAAACATCCCATTCAGATTTAAGATACAACAATATGCACAAATAAGATAAGCAAATTAGCAAGCATTCAAAAGTGAGTAAAAAGCATGAATCTACACAAAATGGCTTAAATCCACAAGTCCCCAGCAGAGTCGCCAGTTGTGAGATACGGGAAAAAATCACCGGAATGATCATCCCTCCGTCAACACACGGGGCTCATCTTAAAAAGTTTGGGAGAGTCGCCACCATTCAAGTTTAGGGTGTGAATGGACACCAAAATATTCAAAAATCATTAAAAAGTGTGAAAAGGCAAATTCTAGGGTAAAAATAACCCTACTTGAAAATCAAATCCAGAGATGGGTAAGGGGATTAGATTATGAATGGAGAAAGGTGTTAGGCACCCCCATTCATCCACACGAAGTGGTAGCCAAGTGTATGTTCATGCAACAATAAGAAAGCTTGCTAAAATCATAGAAAACCTTGAGAAAGGACCAATGTATGATATTTTCACATGAAGATCTAAATGGATTCTAGATCCTCTCTTATGTCAATATCATTTCTGGAATATCACAAAAAGATGGAAATCAAACCACAAGTTATTCAAAAACCAAGTTGAATCAAATCCGGAAAATTCGGTGAAAAGTAATGCCATTTGTCTTGAAATCATTCAAATAAACTTTTATATCAAATCAAACCAAATCCATTTGAAAGATTATAGTAAATAAGGGTCTCATGCAAAATTTCACTTCATTCCGATAAAAATCCTAGGAGTTATGCTCCTTTAAGGTTGCTGTTGGGGATAATCAAAAAGTGATAAGTGGGCAACTTTGGGAAATTGCATAGAAAAATCCACTCCATAAAAATCCACGAAATTAGGTGTGATTGAAGTTTGTATGGCTATCTTTCAAAAGAAACTAACCTCATACAAAAACCCCTTCGGATGTGCCTTGGGTGGTCTCCCGAACAGGCCCCGAAGATCACAGATTTACCCAGAAAATGCCATTGAGCAGTTCTGAGTAAATCGGCTACCAATAATTCAAATGGAGTCAAAAAATTATGAAACCAACTGGATTTGAAAATAGACTCATAAAGGAGTGCCCAGAAACAAAAATCATTCGAATAGGACTTAAAACGAACACATGGCACTCCGTCGAAGTGACAAGTTCTGTATTCGAACCTGAACTGTCCACTCAACTTCGACAGAGAGGTGTCAAAAATCCGTTCAATATAAATTTATGAAATTTGGTGGACATAAACTAGACAGCCTCACCTTTCCCATGGTTCTATAATCGCTCCAAAATTCATCCGGACGATGAAGTTATGAGCGTCTGAAGTAAGGGTACAGTTGCTGTCAAGCTAAGCCACTTTTGAAGAAAACCAAATCCGAAAATTGATAAAAATGTGTGATTCGTGCAAGATGAACACAAATACTTTAAAAATTATTCAAAGACATTCCAAAATTGATTGAGGCCATTTATTTCAGATTTATCACAATAAATGCAATAAACCCAAAATAGGAGCCTATCCCGCCAAAATAGTGCTATGTATGTGCAAGTGTGGAAAACCATATAAGATCAATAGAACAACGTAGCATGCATACATTTTCATCAAAATAAGGTTCTAAAAACAACCTAGGGTTCCGTTCCATTATCGTTTCCCTCTGTTCTCTCTCCCCGTTAAACACGGTTCTTCAAGATAATCAAGGGTACTTTGAATATGAAACGGTATACAATCAATCAAAAGGCTTTATGCTATATAGGTTCTAGTACTAGGGTCAATCCCCAGTCTTGTTTCTCCTAGATCCCGCCTCCACGTTTTACGGCTAGGGGGAGTCTCGAGATACTTTGAGCCGGGGAAGGGTTTTCACACACAAAGAAGGCCTTATTCTACAGAAAGGTAGAAGAATAGATCTAGATCTAGGAATGTAAAGACAGAAAATAAAAGAAAAGTTTGAGGCTTACCTGGGTTCTGGATGCGATCCCGCAGCGGTTTTATTCTTCTCTTGGAGTTCTTCTTGGCGAGAATTCAAAACAAGAGTTAATGGCCATTTGCTTAAGGAGGAGCCTCCTATTTATAGGCAAAGGCTAGGGTTAGGGTTGGTGAGAATGGTAGACACAACATAATGTCTATAGCCCACCAACCTTAACCCTAAGGCCATTTCCGAGATTTCCACTCATTTAATGAAGGACATCATGGTAAAAGATGAAATCTCTCGGAAAACCCTAATTTTGAGCAAAACTTATGTATCCGGTATATCAGGCCGGATACACAAGGGCCTTAAGGTATCCGGTATACAATACCGGATACACTAAGCACTGCTTGTATCCGGTATTTGTCACCGGATACGAAGAGGCCTACTTGTATCCGGCCTGAGTTATCGGATACAGGTAAAAATTCATTTTCTTCAATTTCTGTGCTGGCTTTCAAGGAGATAATGATTTTTTATGATTGTTTGTGCAATTTGGGGTGTCTACACACTCAGGCACTGGTAACGGTCTCATCAATCCTGGAGGTCTACAATGTTCTGCTTTTACTTGCTGACATATGAGACACTTAGCTACAAATCCCGCAATGTCTTTCTTCATACCCGACCAGCAATATACCCCCTTCAAGTTCCGATACATCTTAGTGCCACCTGGGTGAACTGCATATCTAGACCTGTGACTCTCATCAAGTATTACTCCTTTGATCTCATCATCATTCGGAACACAAATACGACCCTTAAATTTTAGCAGTCCATCCCTAATCTCAAAGTCTCTAGCTGCTTCATCACCCTTTGATACTAACTCCCTGGTATTTGTCAACTCCGCATCGGTCAACTGCCTATCACGACTCTGCTGTATCAACTCAGGCTCCACCTGAACTCGTGACAAGATCAACCCATGACCGTGGGTGCTAAACTCTCCTGGCTAGTCTACCACTGTATCAACTAGAGTGCACTGGCTAACCATAAAACTAGCTAATGTGGCCACCTCCTCCTGGGAAACACTCTACAGCTCAGAGCATCTGCCACCACATTTGCCTTACCGGGGTGGTAATGAAGAGTAAAATCATAATCCTTTAGGAGGTCCATCCATCTCCTTTGTCTCATATTCAACTCCCTCTGAGAAAATATATACCTCAAGCTCTTGTGATCTGAGAATATCTCAAATGAAGCTCCCATCAAATAGTGCCTCCATAACTTGAGTGCAAACACGATCGCTGCCAACTCCAGATCATGGGTAGGATAATTCTTCTCATGGGGACATAGTAACCTCGAAGCATACGCTACTGCTCGCCTTTGCTGCATCAAAACACAGCCCAAACCTACTCGTGAAGCATCACAATAAATAGAAAATCCTTCACTCACTGATGGAACAATCAGAACTGGAGCTGTAGACAGTTTAATTTTCAACTCCTGAAAACTTGTCTCACACTTCTCACTCCATTCAAACTTCACTGCCTTTTTAGTGAGATTGGATAAAGGTGCTGCTACTCGTGAGAAATTTTCTATGAATCTCTTGTAATATCCAGCCATTCCCAAGAAACTCCGAATCTCTGTCACAGATGAAGGTCTAGGCCACTCTGCAACAGCCTGCACTTTAGCTGGATTCACTGCTATACCATTCCCAGAAATCACGTGCCCCAAGAAACTCACCTCTCTCAACCAGAACTTGTAGACACCCCAAATTGCACAAACAATCATCAAAAATCATTATCTCCTGGAAAGCCAGCACAGAATTTGAAGAAAATAAACTTTTACCTGTATCCGGATACTCAATCCGGATACAAGTACTCCTTCATGTATCCGGAATGATTATCCGGATACATGTGAGCCTTAATGTATCCGGTACCATGTACCGGATACCTTAAGGCCGTTTGTTATCCGGTCTGATATACCGGATACCTTAAGTTTGCTCAAAATTAGGGTTTTCCGAGAGCTTTTCACTTTTACCATCATGTCCCTCATTAAATGAGGGGAAATCGCGGAAATAACCTTAGGGTTTAGGTTGGAGGGGTTCTAGACATTAATTTGTGTCTACCAATGACCTTAGCCCTTGCCTATAAATAGGAGCCTCCTCCTTAAGCAAATGACACAACTCTTGTTTTGAATTCTCGCAAAGAAGAACTCCAAGAGAAGAAGAAAACCGCTGTGGAATCGCCTCCAGCACTCAGGTAAGCCTCAACTTTTCTTTTTATTTTCTGTCTTTACATTCCTAGATCTAGATCTCTTCTTCTACCTTTCTGTAGTGTAAAGCCTTGTTTGTATGTGTGGAAATCCTTCCCCGGCTCAAAGTATCTCAAGACTCCCCTAGCCGTAAAACGTGAAGGCGGATCTAGGAGAAACGAGACTGGGGATTGACCCTAGTGCTAGAACCTATGTAGCATAAGGCCTTTTTGATTGATTGTAAACCGTTCCATATTCAAAGTACCCTTGATTATCTTAAAGAGAACAGAGGGAAACGATAATGGAACGGAACCCTAGGCTATGCTAGAACCTATTTTGTTGAATCTATATGCATGTTGTATTGATCTTGTTTGGTTTTTTACACTTGCACATACATATCACTATTTTGGCGGGATAGGCTCATATTTGGGGTTTATTGCATTTATTGTGATAAAACTCAAATAAATGGCCTCAATCAAATTCTGGAGTGTTTTTAAATGTTTTTCAAAGGTTTTGGATTCATCTCACACGAATCACACACTTTTTGTCAATTTTCGGATTTGGATTTCTTCAAAAGTGGCTTAGCTTGACAGCACCTGTACCCTTATTTCGGACGCCCATAACTTCGTCATCCGGATGAATTTTGGGGCGATTCTAGAACCATGGGAAAGGTGAGGCTGTCTAGTTTATGTCCACCAAATTTCATGAATTTTCATCTAGGGGATTTTTGACACCTCTCTATCGAAGTTAAGTGGACAGTTCAGGTTCAAATACAGAACTTGTCACTTCGACGGACCGCCATGTGTTCGTTTTAAGTCCGATTCGAGTGATTTTTATTTCTGAGTACTCCTTTATGAGTCTATTTTCAAATCCAGTTGGTTTCATAATTTTTGGATTCCATTTGAATTATTGGTAGCCGATTTACTCAGAACTGCTCATTTGCATTTTTCTGGGTAAATCTGTGATCTTCGGGGCCTGTTCGGGAGACCACCCAAGGCACATCCGAAGGGATTTTTGTATGAGGCTAGTTTCTATGGAAAGATGGCCATACAAACTTCAATCACACCAAATTTCGTGGACTTTTATGTTGTGGATCTTTCTAGACAATTTTCCAAAGTTGCCCACTTATCACTTTTAAAAATCCCCAGCAGCAACTTCAAGGGAGCATAACTCCTAGGATTTTTATCGGAATGGATTGAAATTTTGCATGAAACTCTTATTTGCCCTAATCTTTCAAATGGATTTGGTTTGGTTCAATTTAGAATGGGATTTTGAATGATTTTAAGGCAAATGGCATACTTTTTACCAAACTTCCCGGACTTGATTTAACTTGATTTTGAGCAACTTTTACTGTAATTTCCATCTTTTGAAATACTCCAGAAGTGATATTGACATAAGAGAAGATCTAAAATCCATTTGGATCTTCATGTGAAAATATCATACATTGTTCCTTTTTCAAGGTTTCTCATGATTTTTAGCAAGCTTTCTTACTTTGTTTTTTGCATGAATATACACTTGGCAACCACTTCGTGTGGATGAATGGGGGTGCCTAACACCTTCCCCCGTTCATAATCTAATCCCCTTACCCATCTCTGGATTTGATTTTCAAGTAGGGTTATTTTTATCCTAGAATTTGTCTTTTGGCTATTTTTGCCTACTTTTGAATCCTTGGTGTCCATTCTCACCCCAAAATCATGAATGGTGGCGACTCTCCCAATTTTTGCGTTGAGCCCGTGTGTTGACGGAGGGATGATCACTCCGGTGATTTTTTCCCATGTCTCACAACTGGCGACTCTGCTGGGGACTTGTGGATTTAAGCCTATTTGTGTATATTCATGCTTTTTCTTCACTTTTGAATGCTTGCTATTTTGCTTTTTGTGAATATTGTTGTATCTTAAATCTGAATGGGATGCTTAAAATTTTTCATGGATAAGGGCATGGTCATGTTGCTTGATTTGGTTTAAGGGAAAAACCCACATTGTTATATGACTTTTGCTATATTATGTGTTAACATTGGTTTTGGGGTTAGAATACCATGAAAAAATATACAATATTGGAAATCTGGAAATTTTGTGTTTGTCTTGGTTATTCAAGCATGTTTCCCATGAATAAAATATGTTTTGTGCTCAATGTTTGCTTTATGACATGATTTGAGCGGGAAAATAATGAGCAAAAATCTGTAAATACAGTAGCCATTAGGATGGTTTTCAAGCATGTTTTCCCTCATTAAAACACTTTTGTATCATGTCAAGTAGTTGCTAAATTTTTAGGCATTAATTTGGGGTATAAGGGAAGCACTTTTGAGCATGAAAATTATGGAAATTTCAGTGTATATTTGGGGGATTTCAAGCATGTTTTACCTCATTGAAACACTTTTGAACCATGCCAAGTAAGTGCTAAAATTTTAGGCTTCAATTTGGGGTAAATGGTACACTTTGAGCATGAAAAAGAGCATGAAAATCTGGGATTTTAGGGAATGCTTTTGGGTTTCAAGCATGCTTCCATGGTTTAGTTGTTGTTTGTACAAATAACATGTTTTGTATACCACTTTTTGGGCATGTAATATTTTTGTGCATATTTGGGGCTTGCTTGCTTGTATTTAGCTTCATTATCTTTGTCATTTGTACCTTGGCTTGAAATTGAATGCATGGCTACGAAAAAGAGTGGCAAGGGGCTGGGACGTTGTGAATGTTACCACAATTTAAAATTGCACTTGAGCACTTGAAACAATTTGCACAGCCTACCCTTTACCTATTAGGAAGTTGAACCATGAATGTGTGTAGCTTGGCGCACCGAGGTCGTGACTTCGGAAAGCGAAAGTGAAAACATTTACCTTAGAATTTGGGTCAATGATGTGATGACAATGGGATCTGTGATTCGATTCCGGGCATCACTAGACTTGAGTTCTAAGTTGCCAATTAAGCCAAAACCCAAAAACCATACGCTTGAAGGTGGAGAAACACGTTTTCAGCTAAAAGCACACAATTGCGTTTGGGGAATTGTGTGTAAATGTGGGAAGGCCGTTTGCATGTTTTACAGGCCAAGGTATAATGTGAATACCATATTGAATGAAGGTAATACAAGGTGGCAAGGTAAAGCCATGTTCTTTTCCTAAATTTAGGGAATTTTGCAAGTATGATGTCCAAGCCCAATTTGGGGCAAGTTTTGAAGGTCAAATTAAGGTGAACATCAATTGGGAATGAAAAAAAACTAATCGGGTGAAAAAATGAGTCAAAAAGGGCCATTTCGGCAATAACCGGCAACTCAGGCCGGTTAATAACAACTCTATTCATATCCGGTATGTATTTCCGGATACAAAGGCATATGCGTGAATCCGGTTATGGTGACCGGATACAATAAGGCATATTCTTATCCGGAATATTATACCAGATACGTTCAAAAAATGCACTAATTGGCTTTTCAGCCCAAGTTTTCAAAATAAAATGCCTAAAACACTGTGGATAATCCTTAGGCACCCCGAAAAGAACATAAAAAATGTTCCAAAATACAAAAAAAGAAAAAAAAGAAAAACAAAAAAGAATAAAATAAAATATTCTTTCAGGATTTAACCTAAGTTTGAAAATCAAAGAGGAAACCAAGGTGTCATATTTTTTGACACCAACTCAACTCAAACATGTGTCAATCAAACTCTGGAACTTGAAAACTGAGAAAAATTCAGCAAATTTGAAGAAGAAAAAAAAACCTTTGGTTGGTTATTTTTATCAATCAAATCAAAAAAAAAATGAAAACCTTGGTTGGTTATTTTTATCAATCAAATCAAAAAAAGTGGGACACTTGGAAGCCCTAGAATATTCCATGAAAGCCTTGGTTGGTTATTTTTATCAATCAAATCAAAAAAAAAAAAATGAAAACCTCGGTTGGTTATTTTTATCAATCAAAGTGGGACACTTGGAAGCCCTAGAATATTCCATGAAAGCCTTGGTTGGTTATTTTTATCAATCAAATCAAAAAAAAAAAATGAAAACCTCGGTTGGTTATTTTTATCAATCAAATCAAAAAAAGTGGGACACTTGGAAGCCCTAGAATATTCCATGAAAACCTTGGTTGGTTATTTTTATCAATCAAATCAAAAAAAAAATGAAAACCTTGGTTGGTTATTTTTATCAATCAAATCAAAAAAAGTGGGACACTTGGAAGCCCTAGAATATTCCATGAAAACCTTGGTTGGTTATTTTTATCAATCAAATCAAAAAAAAAAATGAAAACCTTGGTTGGTTATTTTTATCAATCAAATCAAAAAAAGTGGGACACTTGGAAGCCCTAGAATATTCCATGAAAGCCTTGGTTGGTTATTTTTATCAATCAAATCAAAAAAAAAAAAAAAATGAAAACCTTGGTTGGTTATTTTTATCAATCAAATCAAAAAAAGTGGGACACTTGGAAGCCCTAGAATATTCCATGAAAACCTTGGTTGGTTATTTTTATCAATCAAATCAAAAAAAAAAAAATGAAAACCTTTGGTTGGTTATTTTTATCAATCAAATCAAAACATTTGTGGGATACTTGGATAGAATATTACAAGACACCTTTGGTTGGTTATTTTTATCAATCAAATCAAAACATTTGTGGGATACTTGGAAGCCCTAGAATATTCCAAGACACCTTTGGTTGGTTATTTTTATCAATCAAATCAAAACATTTGTGGGATACTTGGAAGCCCTAGAATATTCCAAGACACCTTTGGTTGGTTATTTTTATCAATCAAATCAAAACATTTGTGGGATACTTGGATAGAATATTCCAAGATACCTTTGGTTGGTTATTTTTATCAATCAAATCAAAACATTTGTGGGATACTTGGAAGCCCTAGAATATTCCAAGACACCTTGGTTGGTTATTTTTATCAATCAAATCAAAAAAATTGGGACCCTTGGAAGCCCTAGAATATTCCATGAAAACCTTGGTTGGTTATTTTTATCAATCAAATCAAAAAAAAATTGGGACCCTTGGAAGCCCTAGAATATTCCCTAAAAACCTTGGTTGGTTATTTTTATCAATCAAATCAAAAAAAATTATGGGACCCTTGGAAGCCCTAGAATATTCCAACACAAAATCAAAACAAAAACAAAAAAAAACAAAAAAAACAAAAAAAAAAACAAAAAAAAATCTGGATTGGTGTTCACCTAACCTACTGGTTTACATATATAGGGGTGTGACTCAAGTTAAATGGAAGCTAACATGTTCTATTCATTTTTTTTCATCAGGTACATTCAACCCAGGTGCATTTATTTGCAGTCATTGCTCCCGTGACCAGATCCAAAGCAAGAGCCATGAATACTGAAGAGAACCAAGCCCAAGCTACCGTCCCCGCTCAGGACTTTACTCAGCTGCAGGAGCAAGTGGCCGGTCTGGCCAAGATGCTGGGAGACCTACTGGCGGCTCAAGCCCAGCAGGCCCAAGCCCAAAATCAGGCGTCGACTTCTCATCCGGCACCACCACCTCAGGCCTATATTCCGCCTCCAGCTCAGCCCATGCCTGAGCCCATTTCTGAACCAGTCCCTAAGCCCATTCTGATCAGGGAAAATACAGTAGAGTCTGAGAAAGAGCTGGAAAAAGAAAAGGCGAGGGATGAGATGGAAAAGAAAATGCTGCTGAGGATAGAAAGAATCCAGGCAGAGCTGAAAGAGGTGAAGGGGGGAGGCAGCCATGCAGGCACCACCTTCGAAGACCTGTGCATGTACCCGGACGTCTGTCTACCGGCTAAGTTCAGGTGCCCAGACTTCGATAAATTTGATGGCACGGGCTGCCCATTGAGCCATCTCAAATTATACTGCGGGGCCCTGTGCCAGTTTGGCCGGGATGATGGCATACTGATCCAGCTCTTCCAGAGGAGTCTGACCGGGTCAGCCCTTCGGTGGTTCGCTACAGTGGACCATGGAAGGATTAGAAGGTGGAAGGACTTGGCCGATGCTTTCTTGGACCAGTACAAGTTCAACTCGGAGATCGTGCCGGACCGGTACGACATGATGAGGATGACCAAGGGGAAAGATGAACCGGTACGGCAGTACGCCAAGAGGTGGAGAGAGGCCGCCTCCCAAGTCAGGCCACCTATGCAAGAGCCGGAGATGATCTCCACATTTATGGGCACATTAGGGCAGCCCTTTTACAACCATCTGGTGGGTCAGATCACCACCAACTTTGCAGCCCTGGTGCAGGTAGCTGACCGGATTGAAGAAGGGGTCAGGTCAGGACGGCTGATAGACTACTCTACTCTGACTGGGCAGTCTGATTCCTCGGCCTCCATGGCCCAAAAGAAAGGGGCCGGATTTAAAAAGTCAGGGGCCCGAAAGGAAGGGGAGGTGAACCTAATCCAGGCTCCTCCAGCCAAGAAGCCACTTCACGTCAACATCTCGGCACCCCAACAGGCCCAGCAGGCCCAGCAGTCGTACCAGACCCCGCTGAATGTCAACTTCCCTCCCTCTGTGCCAGCTAACACAAGGAGGACTTTTTCTAAGGAGGAGCGGGATGCCTGGTTCGCAGCAAGAAAGAACCGGGTTTTCACCCCTCTACCAATATATCTTTCCCAACTATTGCCAACCCTGCTAAAGGGTGAATACTTGACTTTGAAAGAGCCCAACCCGAATGCCACCAGGGGGAGAAATTTTGACACATCGGTCACCTGTGATTTCCACATGGGTGCACCGGGGCATTCTACTGATAACTGCTGGGTGCTGAAGCATGCGGTCCAGGACCTGTTGGACCAGAAGGCTTTGGTCTTTAACACTGCTGCACCCGCCCCGTCGGGAAATGATATTGGGCAAAACCCTCTGCCGTACCACAATGGGGCAGGCCCATCCAACTCCATCACTGCCATATCCACCACCAGAAGGGCCTTTGACCCATCACAGCTTATAGCACCAGTAGGGACCACTGTCCAGGTCCATTTTTTCCCAGAGGAGGACGAAGAGGAGATCAACATGGTCTCCCAAAAAAATAATAATCTTGCTGCTGAGGACATAAGTTCCTCTCTAAACCGGGTCTCTTCACTCATGGCCCAGATGAATACTGCAAGGCCCACATTGGTCTTCAAGCCGTCTAAGGCTCCATTGGTCATCAATCTTGACCCCACCATTGCTTCCATCACTTCTTCTGTCCCCACCAAATCCAAACTTCAACCCCTGGTTGTAAATGTGCAGCCAGCCCAAACTATCCCTAAACCGGCCCATACATCCCGGTCCAAACTCCAGCCACTAGTGGTTGACATCCCTAAATTAGCCTATTCAGAGGCCGCTGTACCATGGAACTACAGCGAGGGAATCACGGCTACGGTTCCAATGGTCAGGAACCAGAACCAGGAGGAGGTGAACCTCATGACGAGGTCAGGGAGATGTGCAGGGGGTGAAGAGAAGGAGAAAGAGACAGAAGTAGAAAAAGAAAAAACAGAAAAAGAAAATGAAGAAAAAAGAAAACAGAAGGGAAAAAATAAAGTGGGAGAAGACACCCCCCAGAGTGCAGAAAATGAGGCAGCTGACCTCATAAAAATAATAAAAAAAGTGAATTCAATCTTGTGGATCAGTTAAACAAGGTCCCGGCCCAGATTTCAATACTGGGCCTTTTGCTGAATTCTGAAAAGCATAGGGATGCATTGTTAAGGGTACTACAGAGTGCACACATATCCCAGACCATTGATCCAGACCAGCTTGGTAAAATGGTTGGTCAAATCTTGTCACATAATGTGATAAGTTTCTCAGAGGGTGAGATCAGCCCAGGTGGGTGTTATCATGTGGACCCTTTGCACATCACTGTGCTTTGTAAGGGCTGCATGGTTGCACGGGTTTTAATCGACAACGGGTCAGCGTTAAACGTTTGCCCGTTAATCACTTTTACCAAGCTGGGTCTGGACCAGTCGAGGATCAAACGGAATGGGCGGATAGTGAGGGCTTTTGATAGCTCCAAGACCCACTCCCTAGGGGAGATTGAACTGCCGGTCACAATTGGGCCGAATATCTTTAACATCACATTTGAGGTGATGGATATACCCGCAGCCTTCAATCTGCTCCTAGGAAGGCCGTGGATACACTCGGCTAGGGCAATACCATCCACGCTCCACCAGAGGGTGAAATACATAAGAGGGCAAAGGGTGATAACAGTCCTAGCCGAAAACTTGGTGCCGCCCATTGTGTCACCTGATGTACCATTGATCAATGTGGACTTGTCTGTCGACAAGATTGCATTCCACTCATTTCAATTTGAGGCGGTAAATTACATACCTGGGGGGTATGAGAAAAAGAAGGAAAAGGGGACCACTGCAGAAAAGATGGTCAAGAAAGTGATGGAGAAATACCACTTTCACCCAGGGAAAGGCCTGGGGATCAATCTGCAGGGGATGGTGGAGCCAATCACGGCTAAGAAACTGATCCCCAAGGTAGGGTTGGGCTTCAAGCCCAGAGGCTGGAGAAGAATGAAACACGAAGAAGGGGAGAGCAGAGGCAAAGGAAAACTCCCTCATTTAAGGGAAAGTTTCCCTAAACCCGCTTATATAATCCAAATTTCTCCTCCTATGGACCAATCAAAACCTCCCTACTACAATGTCAACCCATTTCAAAAGCCTTCTGTTTCGGCCCTACAACCCTATAACCCCTCTCCAATACTGGGAGCAGTGGATGGGCCTGGACCACAGCCCGAGCAGCAGGTGGACTTTTCTGAAGATGTTGGTGCATTCTTCGCCATGACTGAGGGCGAAAAGACAGGGGCAGACATGGACCTGCCGTTCATTGATTGGGCCGCAGTGAAGATTCCAGACAAGGTCATTTCTGGATTGGGCCCCGCAGCAGAAAAGGGCAGTACCCACCCGGTGATGATGGCATCGGATGCTGGGCTTGAGGAGCGGGCTTTCCCTATTTCCCCTGCTCCCCAAAATTTTGTACTGAACAATTGGGAGGAAACTCCCCTTACCTTTGAAGCAGCGTTAGTTCGGCAAACTGACGCGGCTTCCAAAAAAAAACTCCAATAGTGGATTGCCATTTCCCTGAAGGTTCTAATGGGCCTTCGTCTTCAGGGGAATTATGTTTAGAAGACCCACAAAAAACCCAAGAAGATTTTTCTATTTTTTCTAGAAAATTTAAATTTTTCAAAAAGGTCCAAACCACTTATGAACCATATAATCAGACTGAATTGGACCAGGTTGAATATGACTTCGACCTTGAGCTCGACTTTGATCTCATGGGGGTCGAAGAAGAGACCGAGGTCGAAGAAGAAGACATTCCAAAAGAAATTGAATACCAATTGGAACGTCATGAAAAGGGGGTCCAACCTAATATTGAGGAGACCATATCCATAAATCTTGGGACCAAAGATGACCCAAAAATTGTAAAAATCGGGTCATGCTTGTTTGATATGCAGAAAAATGAAATGTCACAGTTCTTGGCAGATTACAAGGATGTGTTTGCTTGGTCATATCAGGACATGCCGGGGTTGGACACTGACATGGTGGTGCACAGGTTGCCAATTTTGCCAGGGGTTAAGCCAATCAAGCAGAAGCTGAGAAGATTGAAACCTGAGTGGACTCTGAAAGTCAAGGACGAAGTGGTCAAACAATTTCAGGCTGGATTTTTGGTAGTTTCTACGTACCCGGAGTGGCTCGCAAACATAGTGCCGGTACAGAAGAAGGACGGGAAAGTCCGAATGTGCGTGGACTATAGAGACTTGAACAGGGCAAGCCCAAAGGACGATTTTCCGCTTCCACACATCGACATTCTGGTCGATAATACTGCGGTACATAGCCTGTTTTCCTTCATGGATGGTTTCTCAGGATATAATCAGATCAAGATGGCTAAGGAGGATCAAGAGAAAACAGCATTTATCACACCTTGGGGCACATTCCATTACACAGTCATGCCATTTGGGCTTAAAAACGCTGGGGCAACATACCAGCGGGCCATGACTGCACTATTCCATGACATGATCCACAAGGAGATGGAGGTCTATGTGGACGATATGATTGCCAAATCATGCAAAGAGGAGGACCACTTGATCAATCTGAAGAAAGTGTTTGATCGGCTCAGGAAGTACAGTCTACGGCTTAACCCGGCTAAATGCGTCTTTGGGGCTACATCAGGGAAGTTACTTGGGTTTATAGTGAGCCGAAGAGGAATTGAAATTGACCCGGCTAAAGCCAAGGCCATAATTGAAATGCCAGCACCCAGAACTGAGAAGGAGGTCAGGGGTTTTCTTGGAAGGATTCAATACATAAGCCGGTTCATAGCACAGCTTACTGCTATCTGTGAACCAATTTTCAAACTTTTGAGGAAAGATAACCCGACGGTCTGGAATGAGGACTGCCAGCAGGCATTTGACACAATAAAGAGGTATTTGCTAAACCCACCTGTGCTAGTGCCACCAACTCCAGGAAGACCACTGATCCTGTACTTGTCAGTGTTGGAAACGTCGATGGGATGTGTCTTGGGGCAGCATGATGAGACTGGTAGAAAAGAAAGGGCAATTTACTATCTGAGTAAAAAATTCACGGAATATGAAGCCAAGTACTCACCATTGGAAAAGACTTGCTGTGCTCTAGTGTGGGCCACTCAGAGGCTAAGGCATTATTTCCTTAGTCACTCCACACTATTGATATCCCGGATGGACCCGCTGAAATATTTATTTGAGAAACCGGCACTGACTGGCAGAACGGCTAAGTGGCAACTGCTACTGTCCGAGTTTGACCTCACATACATCACCCAGAAGGCAATCAAGGGTCAAGCCATAGCTGATCACCCGGCTGCACATCCTTTGCCAGAATATCAACCCTTGAAGACCAACTTCCCAGATGAGGCAATTCTGTACACTGAAGAGGAAGACAGTGGGAGTTCTTGGCAGATGTTCTTTGATGGGGCCGCCAACATGAATGGGAACGGAATAGGGGCAGTCTTGGTTAAACCAGATGGTGCACACATCCCGATTGCAGTAAAGCTGAGATTCCAGTGCACTAATAACATAGCAGAATATGAAGCATGCATAATTGGATTGCAAGCAGCCATGGATCATGGAGTAGAGGAACTTGACGTATACGGGGATTCGAGTCTTATCATCTTCCAAACAACTGGTGAATGGAAAACCAAGGATCACAAATTGATCCCCTATCACCAGTACTTGGAAGAAATAAGCACAAATTTCACTCGAATTTCCTTCAACTATATGCCAAGGGCCAAGAATCAGTTTGCAGACGCTCTAGCAACCTTGGCTTCAATGGTCAGCATACCAGAAGGAGTAGACATCAGACCGCTGGAAATTGAGGTTAGAGATGAACC